>JABFQC010002136.1:0-16945 GCA_022817085.1 Psilanteris sp. ZL-2020
AATATGATAAAAATTACCATACAATCTGATAAAAATAATAATATTTTCAGGTATTATATTATTAATTAATATATTATAATATATTCAGGTATTAGGTAAAGTTTGCAGGATTATTTCTTTCAGTGTACATAAGTTATATACATTAACATATATTATATAGTAAATTGTTGGATATACGTTTATTATCCTATACGTTCATCGTTGTATCCAAATAGATACTACATTTTGATACATAATCCACACTCAGAAAAATTAACCTCAGAAAATTGCTGCTTATAACACTAATTTGGCAACGTTAAAACAAAATTCTAAAAATTACTGTTTATAATATTATTATACTAATAAATAGGATGAAACTTTGGTATAAACCTGTAGTTTTATGAGGAAAAGCAGTAATTTTTAGGTTTTTACATTAATGTCTACAAATCAGTATTATAAACAGCAATTTTCTACGTTTAATTTTTCTGCGTGCACATTCTATTTTTGAAGATTAAAATTTAAGTTAATAAATTGTAATTACAATTGAAACCTTGAAAATAAATGTTTTCTTTACACAACTATTTTGTTACTCCACAAAATTGTTTGACTTCCAAAATGTAAACTGTAATTTTGTTAAATCATCAAAATACTATTTTTTTAAGGTAATTGTTTATTTTGGACGTACCACTTGAAGGGTATAATTTTAATAATATATCAGATTAGAACTTATAGTGTATATATATATATATATATATAAATATAAAGAAATATTTATTATGAATCTCTAAAATGTTTATTAATAAAACCATTTTAAGTACTTAACAAAATAAACTATATAAAATTGTATTAATTGTATTAATCTTCTAAAAACTAAACGGTACTAATTCATAGAAATATGATTAAATAAACAATTCCTTTTCTGAAAATATATTCTAAAGAATTTATAATGCACTTCCGTGCGTATAACAATGTACATGTAACAAATAGTTTTCTTTGAACGGGTAAACATTTTCTAATTTTTATCTCACTTTTGCTCATTCCAAATAAGAAATTCCAATTAGAGCTTGTATTAATGCAAATTACTATCATAAACCATATAATACACGATGATATAATCTGTTGTAATGCATATAAATTAATTGCACAAATGCATAAAAATGCGATTCACTTAAAATAAGCTTTTAAAAGTACCAACATCAAAGAACGAGAATGAATAAAATGGGATATAATAACTATTATACAATGTTCATAATGCATTATTTACTTTAGAGCTTAAAGTTGAAATTCGAATATCCTCCTTTTCCTCACACATCAATCAAATCGTTTTACTTTCCGCCTGGAAGATAACTATTGAAAAATATTTAACTAAAATTAATCGCGTCGAACCCATTCCAATTCAGCTTTATATATATTTATAAACATATACTTAATCAAAATCCATACCATAATTTGTATACCTATATTCACAATAGTTATAGATATACCTGTCATGGGTATGGATTTTGGTTAAGTATGGAATTTGATACTGACTCATATAAATATATATATATTTATAAACACACTAACACTCAATCCAAATTCTTCATATTCCAATCTTAATTAAAAAAACAATTCGTCGCGTGAAATGCATTGCCGTATATAAAATACACGCGTGCACTAAGCACGTTTGACTTCAAAGCACATATATTTTGCACATTTTGCTTGATCTCACATTAAACTGCATCATTAAAAGTTGCATCTGGAAAATATATCAGGATTATACGTTTGAATATAAAACTCGCGTTTGACGTTTGGCACGACTGACTACTTTTTTTACTGTTCCATCTTGCGTGATTCACCTCATTGATCTGCATTAAATATGGGACGATTCGATAAGGCTCATTTAGGCTGGATAAACTGCATGCGCTTCAAACAATGAACCCCTTTACGGTGTAAAATTGAATGGACTTCAATGCATTTAGGGTGACGATATGACAGAGCTACGATTTTTCACGGTGTCGCCTGAATGTTCTCGTTAAATATGATTAGCAACCGTAATATTTACGCATCTTATTATTGGACTTTCAAAAACACAATCACAAATAATGAATAGCCGCACGCTCGATTTTTCGTTATTCTTCCCTCAAACTCGAACCATTATGATCATCCATAATACACTTATACACAAAATATATATATATATACGACAATAAAATTAAATTCATTTTAATTTTGAAACGCATTTGCTTCCGTTCTGTATATATAATTGCCGTACTGTTTCGTTCGATTCCGCGTAAAATATTTGAATTCGCGTTTATTCGAGCCATTGCAAATTGATGCAAATGTAATACATTATATATCGTCGATTACATTTTACCATCTGAATCTGACATAATGATGAAATTTGAAACCTCTTTAAATATTTATTAATACGAACGTAAAATATTTCTACCTGCCATCGTTGTGTGCGGAAATCAAATTCATAGCTACCTATCAATATCGGTTCCTGCTACCTCGGTATGTTGTGACAGTGTTTAAGGGTGTTTTCAGATGTAGCATTTGTATTCCACAATCCCCTATATAGGTAACACGACGAGTATAATAACTGAAAATGTATCGAGCCAATAACAAATGGGCGAAATTAATTTCCGATATTTCGTGGCGTGAAAAGTTCTCCCTTCCGCGCGCTTCTCAAACGTATCTCATCTCTCCGACGGCAAACTAACGTCGAATCAATTTCCAATCGAGCGTTAATTATTTATTTCTAATCGACCATTTCGCGCCCCGCAAAAAGCGCGCGCCCGCCGCCGCAATTTATAAAGCGAACCCGACTCGCGCGCGGGTTTACGGCGATCGTTTCATTAAAACCGGCATCAAGTTTCGCCGGCGCCATAAAAAGACGCAGTTTGGACCTAATTGCGCGGTTTCGTTGGACACGTGGAACATCGTAACCGGCAATTTCGTTATATGTTTTGCGGCAAATTGAAACCCCCGCGGGGAGGAATAATATGATATATATATGGCAAATGTCCTGTTCGGGGTCCTACCACTTTTGGGCCTCCTAACTACGGCCCTGAAAATTTGTTTTTCTGTAGAAAATATGACTGAGCGCATCGGGCGGCCTTCGGCCACCCTCACAAGGGAATGCGGGGGGGCTGAGCCCCCCCCCCCCTTAAAAATCTAACCAAACCCAAAACGCGAGGGTCCTGGGGCGCCCCAGCACAGTAGTTTGCGGGCGAGACCCCGAAATTACCCGTCTCCATACTTTTTTCTATTCAGAGTTTTGAGGTCGAACCCCGAAATTCGAGCAACTTATATATTAAACCGAAATTTTGGGGTTATTTCTTAAAACTCTACACTGTTGCCAAATTTATAGGATCTTAAAAATACCAAATGCCAAAAATATATTAATATATAAAATAAGAATTGTGCGTCGAGATAAAGTCATATTTGGCTTGCAAAGTTCGTCGCGACAAGCGTAAGAGCTTTGAGGCAGATAAGAGACACGAAAATGTGAATATAAATGCCGGCGAAATTTCGTATGACGAGCGGGGTAGGAGAAAATAGGTAGGTAGTCCGGGAAAGGTGGTACGACAATGGAATTGAAAAATAGTGCTCGGGGCTGCCGTCGCTCACATTGACGAACTAGTGGCAGCCAATGTAACGCACGAATTAACGAAATAATTGATTTTCATACCGCTCAAAACGGGCGTTACCGGAAATAGAAATGCGAGACGCGCGGCCGGGGACGCCATTACAACGCGCCGTCAAATATCATTCTAATTATTCGAAATTATCAGAACAATAACGCATTTAGCATTTTGATACCGATGCCATTGCGTTCGTCATACGCAAAAGCGTCAGCTTTGTTTTAATCACAATCGTTTCTGGCCGCCGCTCCGAATAAGCGTCTCGTTGTTTGCGCGAAACGCCAGTTTTTTGTTTTTATTTTGCGTTTTTCGATTTCGACGGAACGGCCAACCAGTGGCGAAAACCGAACATCATTTTGGCAGATATTTTGCAGACTCGATTGTGCGCCGCGAAAATTGTTTCGAAGAAACTTTACTTTTAATTAAACTTAGACCTCGCAAATAGTAACGTCGATAAATCTTCGCATTCGAATCCATTTTTTTTAAGTATTATTTGCCGTTATTTGCAACAATTTTGCAACTTTTTATTTTAATTAAAAAAAAAGGCACCGCTATTAATCAAATGTTTTAATTAAATTTAAACTTAAATGTTCACATGATAAATTTTACGTTTTTATTTCAACCGGTATACTGTTCGTATTATAACAGACAGTATATATGAAGTGAATAATTTCAATTAAACAATTCCACTAAATAAAAATAATGAAGGCGAATTAAAAACGCAAAATAGTTGTCATGCGTTGCACAAAGCCAAATGGATTAATGTTTTTAGTTGTAATGAGTATTTAATTTTGCACTGTGTTCCGTTTATATGCGTAAAAATTATTTAATTAAAAACAATTTAAAAATTCAGACAAATAAAGAGATTTGAACATTAACTAATATGGATCATATATATATATATCGTTTAAATTTCAAAATAATAGTATGGAAAGAAGTATTAAATTGAAAGTATTTATTTAAAGGATTAAACTTGAATATATTTGGAATAATGTGCACGGAGAGAAATGTTATATTGAAAATGACTATACATTATGATATTTCAGGGATTTGGAACCAAATATTTCTAATTTGTATAGACAAATTTGTATAAAGTATAGTAATTTCCATAATACTAAGCATGATATCCTTATAAATCTATAAGTATGCATGCAGAGAACATTTTGTTGATTCAACCAAAATTTTGTTAAATTTACAAAATATTTGGTACATTCAACCAAATTTTTCATAAATGAACAAAATGTTTGTTGAATCAACAAAACTTTTCTCTGCGTGTGGAATTTTATAATGTAACTTTTCTCTACGTGTATACGAAAAATTATTATTTATTCCAAAGTACATTCAAATTTGTTATATATCTGATTGGATCATTTTCCTATATACATATTATATATAAAATAATTAATGACGAACGCAGTATTCATTAAACTGCAATCATGGCAACACTGAAATTTGTAGCTACAAAATTCTATGCAACCACAATATTAAAAATGTTCATTTCCAATTTAAAACAAGTTGATTGTAAAGTCGCAGAAAAAGCAAAAACGGTTTATTTACTTGTCAAAATACTAAATAATGGTATGCCCCATTGTCGTTGCGCTGCTCGAACTATAAGCATTTAAATTTTGCTTGGCAAATTCATTTAAAAATTTTCGAGTTGTTACCTTTCAGAATTGGCGAAAGTCACTTTCATACTCCGAAATCGCAATTTCGCTCGTTTCATTCTTTCAATTGCAATAATACAATCCCCGTACTATTTGCATAAATTTGTATGATCAACAGCGGCCGCGTCTAAATAAATCGCAAACTAACTAGTGCAATTTCGTGCAATATTTGAGCGCAACGTTGCATGAGAACGGTAAAAGCCAAGTGTCAGTTAAGGTCGGGAATTTTGAGATTTTGTAATTTTTATCGGCAATGTTGGTATATTCACTCATTCATTTGACGCCGTTATTAAAGTAAAAGGGGTATAAGAGATTATTCGTAGCCGGCACGGGGTAATTCGTAAGTCGGGTGGCGCTGTATGGCGCGCATGCACGCGCACACTGATATCGAGAAAGAGAGAGCAAACTAGGGAGACCTGGGAGAGAACAGATTTATATTTGAAATTAGATTAAGCTTCTGCGCTTGAAAGCTATATAAACGCCCTGACCCGCCACCGCCTGCCTAGCTGCTTGCTTGCCTGCACCGCGTTCCGCAATCCACCGCCAGAGAGACTCAATAAACCAACCGTTCGCTTATTCTTTCTTCCTCTGTCTCATTTTATTCTCGAATTTCCCTTACCGTTTTCTCCGCGACGACCCTCCCTGAGTCTGCTCCGCTTTCCTCTCTTTCGTTCTTTTGATCCTCTCCAATAAACTATAACACCACCCCTACCAGTCATTTTGCTTTGAATGATGCTTACGTTATACTGAATATGCAAAATATTGCCAACAGACTTCGTCGAATATTTAACTTGTAAGAAATAATCTTCAAAATGTCGTGGATAACGTAGGAGTCGAAATATCCTTAGCCGTGCAATGTATCCATTTATATAATTTCATACATACATCCGTTTTTTCATTAATCCATGTATCCATTTATACACTGATCAGTTTATCTCTTGATCAGTCTATCAATCTATCAATATATAAATCTATCCTATATATCTAGCTGTCTATTTAATCCACTGAGGAAATGACAACAACTAGTGTGTTACAGGTTCAACATAAAATCACTAGGATAACAAATCTGAATCAGAATCTAAGTATTCATACCAATTAAACTATTACGGAATTTTTTTAAAGATATATATTTTTATAATATATATAATATTACTTGCATTTTAAAGATAATTATTTATTAAAATTATTCCATACTTTACACTGTTTAAATTTGCAAAACGTAATATTAAAACTGCTAAAAAATTAATCCAACGCAGTCCACAAAATATGATCTTACAATTGTAATTATCCTTTTTATTTATACACTTTGCATGACTGTTGCACAGCTTTAAGAATAATAATGATTATTATTATTATAATAACAATAACAGTATACTCATTTGATTTATTCGGTTTATTTAATTATATTTTCATATCATCAGTTTATTTGAATTTCACGTTAGAATATTGTTTGTTAGATGACCAAATTTTATTTGTCTGACATTGATGGGTACATAAACGGGGTCGTGCATTTAAATTCATAATGTGCACCTACTATAAAAACAGACAATTTATTAATAACGAACAAATAATAAATATGCAGGGCAATTAGTTTGTTCGTTATGTTCTTTCCTTTATATTGGCGTTTGCAAAACACCCGCTCCGACGCCGTAACCATAGCCTTGAGGTCCAAAATTACGTATAAGACATTCTAAACGGGAATTCACAATCAATGAGATACATATGCGCACGGAACAGTTTTCATCAAGAATCAATAGATCATAAAGTTAATACTAACGCTTGCAATATATTTCATGGCAATTCTCTTGGTATGTTAGAGGTTCCAACGGTTTGCGGCAACAATAACAGCTGAAGCAAATGTTGTGATAAGGAGAGCCAGCTGCAATCTTTGAAAAGTCACATTTTTATTATATTCTACACATGGCGCTTGAAAATTGAAGCTTTTAATGAAGACAGAGTTTTGAAGTTTGTGTTCGAAGTAAAGGATTATTAGCTATATAAAACAACACGTGGACACTAGAACCTCGTTAACTGAGGAGTAAAATAATAAATGACACTTTGTTTGCAGGATTTCTTACCATCATTTCTGCCTGGTAAACTTTACGACCGCAACGTTGGCAATCCATTCCTCCCCCCAGACACTCGCATCTAGACTTGGAACGATTCAATTGTTTACAATTATCGTAATCATTGACAGTCCTTGGGCTACACAATCTGCAATCACATTTTTGTCTATTAAACGACTTTCAAGTGGCATTAGAAATTGTTTTATTCGCTTTCGCTGTTGACAGCGAACAACTTGAAAATTAAATATAACAAATTGGTTAATGAATTTGCAAGGCGATCGGTTGACAAAGCGAATTAATTTTTTTTTTCTGAACGAAAAGTCGTTGATTTAATTGTGCGTATTCCCGCGATTAAAAGTACCTTGCGCAATTGATTCTAGTATGTGAATGTAATTGAAATAAAAATAACCCAGGTGTCTTACTGTTGATTGACCGATATATCGCTTTGGCCGCACACGGTTTGCGTCCTAGAATGAGAAACTGGTCGCGGTGTGTCGGACTTCGACAATGACCAATGTGATTTGCTAACAAATGAGCGACCCGTGTAGGTCGATCCGCTACACGTTCTCAGTGGCATACAAAGCGGACCAGGTTTGCCACATCCTCCTCGGCATCCGGTGCCACAGCACCCGCCACTGCTACATCCGGGTTTGTTGGATATACACGGGGAATTACATCGGGAACTCTTTGCGCAGACCGGAAGAGAATCTGCCGTCGGACAGCAGTATGAAGACTTATTGACTACAGCTGTTTTACATTGACTTGAGCTTCGGTTTCTTTTGATTGAACACGTTTCGTAATTTTTATGATCATTACAATCTTCTATGGTGACTCTAAAACAGTATAAATCATTTTAGCATATTCAAAGTCATAGATGTTTATAACATTTCAATCATTTTATAATACTTTTAATTGTAATCTAAAATTACGTTTCATTATAAATTCATTATGAATATTATTAAAAATCTATTGGTGTTTATATGGATAAATAAACTAAATGTGCATAATGAAAGTAATAGGTAGATGAAGTTTCTATTTCAATGACATGTGGATTTAAATATATGTACATTTATAAATACATGTGTTTAGATGTATTAACAATAACAATTATAACAATATATTAACAATATCAACAAGCTATTGATTGAAATTTAATTATTTATAATTTAATAATTTTTTAATTAAAAATATATGCATATTGTATATTATATATATATTTGTTGATTGAATACCCTTGCATGATGCATTAAAATTCAATATCTGAAACTCCATGGACTTGAAATATAAACTTTTTCATTGATAATTTGATTACCATTTGTTTAGTTTGCTTTATATTTTCATTTAAAAGTGTAATGTTTAAATTACTTTTACTACATTTAATATGTCACGTCACTTTAAATGCATTCACATAATTAATTAAAATAATTTCTTCTTTATTTACACAGCATACTCAGATTTAATTGAATTTGTTTAAATAAATTTATCATAATTAATTATAAATAAATATAATACAATAATTAAAATTCCATTTAATATGCATGTTATTTCAAACAAACTTAATATCAAGTTTGCTTTATTATATTTACGTTTTTTTAACGCTTCCTTGACATTCCTCAATCATCTGATTGTCACATGCTACATCTTCTCCAGGACAAAAGCAGTTACTTCCACATCCTCCTCGCATTCTGTCTTTATTGTTTTTATCTCCTAAATCCTCCAATTCATCAAGATTAATAAATTTACCTTGTATTTTGTCTTCAAATTCATTCCCATTAGAAAGTATACTTTCACAGTCACTACTTTCATGATCAGATTCATTTCCATATTTACTGACAATTTTTGTCATCTTATCACACTCTGCTTTATCATACACATAATCAATCAAACGATTAGAAGAACCACCCGAGTTTATGATATCTAATCCTCCACATGAAAACGAAACTTTCTTACAAGGAACGGTGTGGTTTGGAGGTAACGGTGGATAGGTCCATGGTTTGGTCTTTTGGGGAACAATTTTCGATCTTTGAGTTGATTCATGTCGAGACATTATTAAAACCTACAAAGTCTGAAATATATAAATGAAATAAATGAAATATATAAATGAATATTATTAAAAATCAAACTCTACAAATTGTTATTTAGTAGTACGAACAACATACATTATATGAAAAATTGTATTTCATTACTTCCTAAAATTAATAAAACTCCTTTACCATTATAGATCCATTATTCAAATTCTTCACTCGTAATTTTCGTATTTCGACAAATAAACCGTGTGACGTATGGATTCAACCTGTCAGTTTTATAAAATGTATTAATATATAATTTCACATCTACGGAATTGTATCCGCTAGGAATAATTAAATAAATATCAATTTTCTTTTTCTTTATTAAAAATATGTATTTCAATTATTTCATGTTGACTCAAATTTTATGTTACTTTTAACCAAATTATCAATAATAACGGACGACTTGATCCGCCATGTTATCGAACTATCTTTTAAATAAATTGAAACGAAAATTAGTTTAACGACGTAATATTTGCATTATTCATGTGTCAATGCAAAGATATAATGACATGATAAATACGTCCAAGAAAAAAGTGTCTCATTTTATTTATTATTTTCCATATATGGTAATGTTATGATTTCATTGCAAATAGTTTCAATTAAATTGTTAATAATTAGTGATTAAATTTATGTAAAACAGAATATAGGCTATTGTTGTATTACACGTATCAAATAAAGGACATGTGGTCCTTGAAATTTAATATCCGTTACTTGTAATAAGTAACATTAATTAAATTAATTAATTTCTAAAATAATTTCTGAAATAAAAATATAAATATATTATTTATATAATAAACGATAATAACAAACATTAATTGAGCGAAATTTTAATATAATCTTAATGAAATACCAATTTAAGTTAATTGTCAAACAAATGTTAAGAAAATGTGAATTTTTCATCTCTGCCTTATTGTTAAATTGTATAATATAATATAACAATAATATATAAATTAAATTATTACCCAAAAAATATTCGGTTATAAAATATTATTAAAAGATTGTCGATTCATTATTAATTTGATATAAATACAATTATCTAAATACAACCAAATATTTAGACTCTATAAAATAAATATATTTTAATAACAACATTCAGAATATTAAATTTATACATTGTGCAATTTGGGTAGTAATATATAGCTAATTGATTAAGAAATAATTTTCAGTTAACGTATATATGTATATACATTGTCTTTTATATACAATTAATTAATTTTGCGTCTTGCTTAGAATTTTAATTTTGTATTATAATGTTATTCATAAATTACAAGCAAATATATATATATATATATATTCAGGATAAATGTTATCCAAGTAGAAAAAACTGCAGGTCAATGAATAGCCCATCAATAGCCATCATTCGGCAATCATAGGAAGCCAATAGTTAGCGAATAATCGAGATGAAAGGCGTTGTAACTATCGGTCAACAATGTTTATCAATTGGCAAAACCATTGACCAATATGTGGCTCGATGCAAATAACCAATAGCCAATGTAGTGTGTCGATGATTGGCAAATAATATGGCGGTAACTTGTCACAATTATGTGCCAATATAGCGGATATTGAATAGAAAAATAACATGTATAATAGTAAGAAAAATAAGAAAGAAAACAATTACAAAATTACAGAAACGTTAAATAAATGGCACAAAATAAAAATTCGCTAAATCAAGTTTTTTCATTATTATCAATTAATAATTAACCACCTTTTAATTACATAGATCCAGAAAGGTGCAATCATTTTTTTTACATTTTCTTTAAAAACATGTGTTTGTGTATTTCTTAAATATTAAATTTGAAAATAAACACTCGGAATATAAAATTTAATTTTAAAAATTATTATCATGGTAATTAATATTATTTTCATTACACACAATTTTTTATTTATTTGAAAATTTAATTACATTATTTAGTTGTTATTGATTGTTAATAAGCATTATTTTATATAAATGTACGAAAAACAAATTGACGAGTAAAATTATTTTTTTTTTAAAGGGAAAAATTGATTTATTTCATGTTTTCTTCGAAAAAAGTACAAATTCGTACTTATTTAAACTTATGATTTAAATAGCTTCATCTTTTGAGCGTTTGAATATATTCCTAAAATTATATGATATAGAAATGAAAAATGTTGAAAGTTGAATTAAAAGTCATTAATAATATTCTTATCAAGTATGGATTTAATTCTATAAAATATACATACAATTTTAAGTAACGACGATAATTTATTACCAAGTTGTGATTAATTTCATCGATTTTGATAAAACGCCAAAAGTTACCTTTATATATATTTGTATATGCATTTACGTCAAAAAAAATTTACTGTGAAGAAAAATTAATAATAATAAACAATTCAATTATTGTAAATCAGCAATATTCAAGAAATTTATTTTCATTAAAATAGGTAAAAAAGCAATTTTCAATTATTTAAATAAAAATTTAATTTTAGCTTCCTTGAAGTACATTAATTGTTTGTATAATTTTCTTGATTTTTGTTTATATATATTAATTATTATTTAAAACGATTAATAAAAGTAAATTAACGAATTTTGCTTTCATACATTTTTAATAAATATTTATTAGAGTATCATTTAAAACTAACTCACGTATGTACTGAAAAAAATAAAGTATGAACAATTACTGTTTGTGTAATACTAATTTTGGATCACATGAAACAAATGGTCAAAATTTACTTTTTTTAACAAATAAAAAAAACTAAGTTGTTTATATAGATAATTACTACGTTATCATAATATATTCATTATATTTTTAAAAATAAAAAAAAACACAAACTTTCAATCGGAATCGAACTTGCTAACTTTGGATCTAAGTCCACGACTGTACAGCCAGCGTCGATGAATTATGGAGCAATTCGTAATTTATTTCCTTTTTTTATAATCTGACTTTGTATTATTATCTAATACAATGAAAAAACAAACTTTGTATTTTAATAATGAAATTTTTTATTTTTACAATAAAATATACTACAAATATTTTCATACATGTTCATACATCTAGATATTTCTTGAAATGTAGGGAAAATATTTCAACATTATGAATACATTGCAATTACACTTTAATTATATTTTTGGCACTTAGTTTTTTTTTAAATAAAATAAATGAAATTAAAATAAATTGTATACAATAAAATAAAAATTATAAAATATATGTATACAAATGTATATATTTATTGTTTTTTAAATTAAGTTTTTTTGTTAATGCAGCTTCTATTTTAAATAAATAAAAAATATTAATAAAAATAAAAAATTGTACATTTAAAAGTTACAATTATAAAAAGCCTTAGGTTGCTAAACAGATTTATAATACGGCCAGTCTAACATGGCCATAAAGTCATAAAATTAGTTTAGATCAATGAAGAGTTATGTTCCATCTGTGTTCCCCTACACAAGATAACTTTGGCTCAATTTTTATATGCTTATCCTGGTGTATCAACGCATCCTTTCAAGCATATATGTTGGATGTGTCATTTCCCACACTTATGTATTATATATTAATACAATACTGAATATTTTGTACCCTTAAATGAACATTTGAGTAATGTATTTATAAAGCAAAAATGAAGATTATATATTTGATTTAATATTTCGAACTGAAATATTTATATTAATTTTGTATAACATTAAATAAATCTTTAATATGATAAACCATATATATATTTGATTTATTTGTAATACATCAAATTCTAAATGGAATTTTCATAAAAATGAAAATTAAAATATTGACTTTCAATCTAATAGGATTATAATAGAGAATGTCCAAGCAGCTGTCATAGAGCAACGTAAGACCCATCTAAGGTGTCCTACTATTTGATTTTTTTTGTCAAGAACCCTAATGAAACATAACATACGACATCAATGAGTTATCCATAGATTAAACAGTTTAATTTTTGGATATTATAATATATCTACATATTAGTTTAAATATGATAATTTTTTTTTAAAACTTTAACTTAACATATATATATATATATGTTACAAATATTATTTAAAATAAAATATTAGATTTCGAAATAATGCTTTAATTTAATAAATATAAAAAAAAAACAAAGTCAAGGTACAAAATGATATATATTTTTGCAAAAAATATTTACCTCCATTCTTTCTATAAGAACTTTATTTCCAAAATATTTATTTATATTTATATATTAGATATTTATAGTTAAATATCTCAATTCTCTATGATTGTTCAAACCATAAGCATCACTTATTTCTGATTATTTTCTTTTCTTTTACTTAAATAATTAATACAGTTCTACTACACTATATTGTAACTACTATTATTATTTATGTTTACACCACTATTCGATAAATGAATATTATTACTATACTTGCATTTTAAAAGGCACATGCCCATTAATTTTCAAATAAATAAATAAATAAAAAATTTCTTTTTATACTTGTACATCATAAATTCCAAACAACTATGTAGATAATATTAATTAAATATGATTGTTATCGTTGATGTATATATCATATGATTTTTTATGCTACAAAAATAAATATTTCACATAAGTTATAATTGTTAATTCCTTTTCAATTGATCGCTTTTATAACATAAGTAGGCATTTTATGGAAAAAATATGGTTGGTAAAAATGTATTTAAGCTAAAATATTCTATAACAGAACAAATAAAAGTTCCAAATTAAATATTTTTAACACATTAGAAATTAGAAATAATACAGAGAAAGGCATTATAACAATATTAATGAAAATATTTATACTAAATGTTTTTATATAAACGCAACACAGTAAATAAAAATGCATATGTTAATTATTTTTATTTCACACATTATTTCATAAGTCAAATTTACTATTATAATTACCATCATAAATGTGTATATAAAATATCATAAACAATTAATAAAAATATTTGTACAATTTGAAACTACAATAACAAAATACACTTTGCATTAAATTGTATTAATTAATGAAATATAATACAATAATTTGATTTTGTTAAATTTTTATAAAGATAACAAGTAATTTACAATATTAATACACAGAATATTTCAAATATCCTCTATAAAATACTGAATACAGTTAAATTCGTAAATTTATAAACAACTATATTTGCTAATAAAAAATAAATTAATTCGTATTTATTTTAATTTTATTAATGTGTATGAAATGATGTTATCTTTAACGGCTACATTATAATAACTGTATACAAAAATGCAACTTATGTGCAAATATATTAATAGTGAAGAATATTTACCCATTGCTGAAACCGTGCTAGTACGTTGCCAATTGAAATAATATAATTATTTCATTACATTAAATATGATATTTTAATTAATTTGTTGGATTTATTATATATACTTACAAAACAATATATAACACAATTTGATTAATGTTTTAAATCGTTAATGAACTATATCCATGGAACATTAACGCATTTTAAATTTATTTATTAGTTTAATGTTTAATCTTTTCATATAAAGATTTTCAATTGCTAGACAATTTATAACATTATTTTAAAAGAATATTTAAACGATATTGATCTCAACATTTAGGCTTTTTATAAAAACATTATAATAGTAATCATAATAATAACAATTTCATAAATTTAATTAAATTTAATAAATATTGACTTATCTGTTATTTTCTCTGTTGATATTGCAAAACACGTTACCATACCATAAGTCGATCATGGTGTAATCCATGAAGTCGATTAAACGAACAATCGACTAATGCTATAGGATAAAACAGTTGCAGATAAGTTCACTATATACCTGTGAGATGTCGTAATAGTGAAACTCTCGTGATTACCATGCAATCATGCATTGTCGCTGTTGGTCTGTCGGATTCGGATTTCTGATGAAGTCGAATCCAAATTCCATTGAATCTTAGTAGGTGGTTTTAAGTGAGGTTAAAGGAGTATTGCCATTTCTCCGAAATGGGAACAGTTAAAGGTTTAGGGAGGAATATTTCTTATTTAAGGCAGCAATTTGCTGCCCTGTTAGGAAATACGAGCATATTTGTGAAATTAATATGTGTGATAGTGCTTACTATGTACATCTGTCTATCTCTAATTTGGGACATGTACGAATACACTCTGAGTGTGATACCAGGAGATATGATCATTTATATGATACCTTCAAAGATCATTACGTTATTTACCTTTTGTTTTCTTGAGTTTCATCTTTGGGAAGTTTGCGTGGACATTATAACCGTCGGCTTATGCGGAAAACTTATTGAGCCACTATGGGGAGCGATAGAAATGATATTGTTCTTTGCCATCGTCAACTTAGGAGTTGCAATTTTATCTACGATGTTTTATTTATTTTGTTATTACTGCTACAATCATCCGTATTATATTTTTGGTGTACATATTCATGGATTGACCGGGTATATTGCAGGTAATTTATTTTTTTTATTTATAATTTAAAAACATTTGCAGTTTGCATAACTTCAATTGCATGTACAACTGTTTGTTATGGATGACGTGACAAGTTTGGAAAACTTGTAAACTTTGGAAAACAAAAATATAACAAGACATAGTTCACATTTCTTTTGTTATTAATAGTAGACTTATTAAAAATATAATTGTATCATTAGTGAATATTTATATTAATAATATAAAATCTGAAGAATAATTTGTCCACCTCTTTTCTTTTCTTGTTTGTAAACTAAATCATAAATATGAAGTTCTAATTGTCAAACTTTGAAACTTTTTAAATTAAATTTCATAAATATATAAAATTAAATCTGTGTTAAAATACATTCAACACAATTTTATTTCATGATATAGGATAATTAAATTCTGAAAATTGTGTTTAGTTTATACACATGATTTTATTTTTATACAATTGTGAAAGTTTTCTAGAGAAAACAAGAGAAAGGTGGAATGAAACTTTAACTTTGTCAATTAGCTCATTAAACAATTTGAATTATTATATGCAATAAATTTTCAATTAGCATAAATGTTACAATTATCATTTAGGTATAAACCTTTGTAATACAAATGATATTTTTTAATCAAAATCAAATCATATTTAACAAAAATATACAACTAAGTATTTTTGTAACATTTTACTTGTTTAATGTATAAGTGTTATTATGATATCAATGCATTGAATGTTTGTAATAGTTTTTATTAATAATCTCAATTTTAATATATTAATTTAAAGTAGGATTATTCATTAAATTTCTTAAGCTTATTAAAAAGCAAAAAGTGGTTTTAGAAATTTAAAACAAAAGAATTTAATTTCCTATTCTAATATTATCTTTATATATTATTAATATATTTGATTAACTTTATCAACTTTAAGTTGGTAAAACTATTACTTTTAATATAAGTAAAAATTTATTAAGTACAAAAATAAGTTACAAAAATATATTTGTAACTGTAAATATGAAAATTTTATTATTTTTCCTTATTATTTATACCTTACAAACTGTTCTTAAGGAAAGAAGAATAAAAAGAAATATTTTTTTAATTTTTTCATTAAATTTTGTGACCATTTTTATTTATTTAAAATAATTAGATACATTTAAATTGTTTTTGATATACAGTACC
>JABFQC010002137.1:0-16943 GCA_022817085.1 Psilanteris sp. ZL-2020
TAATATGCAAATATCAGGCTTCTTCAGATTATTTACTCAAGTACATAAAATGCGTATGCGTGTTCATATTATCTGATGTGTTTACTTCGATTATTTGTATGTATAGAAATTTATGTATGAGCACCCCTCCTCCTTTCTCTATCACGACCATTCACCCCCGTCCATTTTCTCCAATAATCCATCTCCACTATTGTTTACTACAACTATATTTATTTATCATAGTAAAATTATTAATCAATATCATGATGCCATCTATCGATTTTATGTTCATTAATAGAAATGTAAATTAACTTTCCATAAACTAGAAACAAAGTACACATCAATCATTGAAAATTAGTAAACTACTTACGTTAGTTTGATATTCATCAGACTACTATTGAAACGAATATATTCTATATCTTTAATTAAAATTCATTGTATACAGTTGTTATGAATATGTAACATATTGTTATATATAATGCGAGTGGTCGTTATGAGGTTGCATAAATCTGGCAATAGTAGCAAAAATTGAAAAATACCTCGAAACTACCACTGCGTGCATATATTAGTTCCGGTAGTTTCGGTGTTCGACTTCAAACTATTCCGAAAGTCAATTCATATATGAATTGATATTTTCACTAATTTTCAGTACAATACGTTAGTTTTGTTGAAATTTTAAAAGGGGGGGTTGAAGGGGACAAAGATCATGTTTCTAGTCTTCATTCATATTTTTTCCTCAATTTGAACGCGCAGTATTGTAGTTAGGGCGCCTGAATGTGGCGGGATCTCATAACAACCGCATTAGGTATTTATACGAGTATATTATTTATTGCATCATAAAGGTAAGAGAGTAATTATAATTATGTTATTATATTATAAAACATCTGCATGTATTAAGTTTAAAATGTTATCTTATTTTAGATTTCCCGAAAACACTTTTATAAGAATATATAATTATAAATTAAAACATGTTCATCTTCTATATATATCTTAAAATATGTAGTTATAACTTTTTTTCCATTATTAATATCATTTTGTTACATATACTTTTTTATAGTTCATTTCAGCGTACACTCAAAAATATGTGTAATAATCGGAAAATTGTTTCATATCTTTTATCCTGAATTATGAAATACAGTATAGTTATTTTTACAATATAAACATCAATTTTTACAATATATTGCATAGTATAGATATTCGGCATAAAAGTATAGTATAATAATATCATAAAAAGTAAAATTCTTGTAAAATATGATAATTAAGGAGATTATGAAATATAGAAAAATATTTCTGATGTGCAATTATACGACATATTTATTTGTTTATTATTGGTGAAATTGACCTGTACATATTTAATATAATATAGATTGAAAATAACATTTGTACTTAAATTATTGTTATGTAAAAGTATATATTCTTTTTGCAATAATCAATTACTATTAAATCATTTTTTTAAACATATTTATAGTTAAATGAGTAGATGTATAGGAAAAGTTATTGACACTATTCTGTATAAAAATATTATACTTTATAACTTTTATTTTTTCAATTTGTTTTCTATTTGTATTTATTTATATAGATTTAGTATTCAATGTTATATATTTTTTATTTATTTTTATTAGATACATACATATCTATTTTGATAAATAATATTTTTATCTTTACATTTATATATATATATAAATATGATATCACTTATAAGTTTAATATGTTTCTGAACTAATATAACTAATAACAGCGTATGTAAAGCTATAAATGTACTACGTTATGCACATTTTTAACTGGTCAAGTAATTTTGCGTAATCTTTTTCACGTGAAAATTGATCATTTATGACAGAATGCTTCTAAAAGTTTAATATACATAAAAGTTCAAATTCTTACTTTTTAATGGGAAAAATTGATAAAAAGGTTATGAAAAGGTTATAATGATAGCCATCTAATTTCTGAAAGTAACTGGATACAGATGTCGTGAAATATATACAAATCGGAAGAGAATTACGTATTGCGGTATTATTATTGAGCTTTTAGAATAAAGTTTTGTAATCAAGAATCAGAACGTTGTGATCAATTCATGAAAGATTTTTCTTCTTTAGATCGCACTTTGTGGAAATAGTTGTAGCAAAACAAAAAAACTAAAAACAAAAAATTAAACGTAAATGGTTGTCGTAAACCAGACAATGAGATGCAAATTTGAATAAAATACCATTTCTACTCTTGGTATTTTAGGAAATGCGAAAGTTCGACGTTTATAATGTATTATAAAATATTTTGTATTTAATATATATATAAATATTGTACAGAAATAATAAAATTAGCAATACAAATAATATGTTTTACTTCTGTTAGCTATTGTATATAAGTTTATTACTTTCATTTATATACGTTATTTCAATTTACTATTTATTAAGAAATAATAGAATTAAATAAAGTGTTAGATATTTTGAAATGATTATTATGTGACCATTGCCAAAATCCTAGATTCGTGTTTACTCATTAGATAATACGTATACTGATCCTTTTGCAATTCAATTACAAGGAAAAAGAATTATATATAATATAAATGTTCTACACAATACTATAAATTAAAGAAATAATTAAGTTATTTATATTGTTACAATTTTGTTAGAAATCTAAAATATACAGTATACTAACCTATTAAATTTCACTGTATATGCACCTATACTTATCGTTCACCGTGAGGAAGTTTGGAGAATTTGCAATCAATTTGCATATAACAGCGATAATGATAGCCTACCGCAATGGGTGGGTGGCGCAGTCATTTTTCTTTACAAAAATGGAGTTGTTTTAATTACAGGTTTAGATAAGTTTAGGAACAATGTTATTGTGATAAACAAATAATAATTAGATAGTTGAAGATTTGTCTTGAATTTTAATTTTTAATCTTGCATTTGTTGTATAATTTGTTAAATATAAATAAGAACATTGAAATGTTTGTAGTTAAGATAGATTATTTTATTAGTCAATAATTAGATTCCATCTTATTCAGGTAAAATAGTCGACCTGTTGCATACAAACTATAGTTCTTCACAATGCAGAATATAAGATAGAACTGCAAATCAATATTAAATTCACACGCCACTTTAAGACCTAATATCTGGGGAAATTGATCTCGTGTACTCGAATTTTTAAAATACATGTGTCTGAGGAATTTATTGTAATTCTCATGATAATAATAATTATAATAATGATGATTATAATAACAATATTAATGATAAACATATTCAGTGTACGATGTATAAAACTTGAATTATAAAAAAACTAAAATATCAAATAATAAAAAATTTCATATAAAAATTAGTGTTTAATTCATTAACTTTAAGACAAAGTAAATATTCAGTTGAAAATTTCGGTTGAAAAAATATTCAGCTGAATTTGATAGTAAAACTGTACAGAAATTTTAACTATTTATATATTGTTTAACTATATATCTATAAAGTTTGGTTTTGTTCTATACAGTTACTAAACTCAGCAATAATTTGAAAATGCAATTTTTCCTGTATTTTCAGAATCATTTCATTTTATATATTTATAACCTATAGATTTATAATTAAGTATATATATCAATATAACAATATTAGGCCACGTGTATTTTTCCTGCAGGGTAATATAGAGTTTATTTACGATTAAACTCAATATTTCTATAATTTATTCAGTATTATAATCAACTATTATTTATTTATTATTATTTAGTATGTTAAATATAAATTATTGGCATCTACAATTTATTTTAATATTTAAGTTGCATCATACTGCTGTTATTATTATTACAGAATATTAATTATTTATTTATTAAATTAACTCACCCGTTATTTCATAATTAGTATTTGTCTTTCCGACAGTTATCTTAATGAGAAAATGAATTTTATTTTTTCATTTTTATCTCATTTTATATTACAATCTTCAAAGCATCAAACAACTTCCCTTCATTTGACTTAAATTGTTTTTATTTATTCAGTGGAAATACTTTCATTAAACATTTCGTTCAATAGAATAAGACAATTTAATTTATACTTTAAAATTGTATATAAAAAGAGTCCAACTTTAATTCTTACCAAAATATTAATAATAGCAGTAGAATTGTTATTTTGAAAAGAATATTATTATAAATTATACATAATAATTTCCTGACTCCTTTAATTATATAATATATATCAATGGACTCCAATTGCTCTAATAGATTATGTTTATCATGAATAAATATAGTGAACTGATTAAATATCTGCAAATGGATAAATTAAAATGCTCCGAAGGGTAATTTTTATTTATTTTTTAAGGATAATAGCAATGGAACAATTAAATCTACATCGACATGAAATTATTCAAGCAGTCCTTGATTAATATAATGGCCATCGTCGGTTCGCGTACGGGCTGAGTTATGCGGAATGGAATTTCCGTCCGCAATCTTTCATTTCCTCTTAAACTGTGCGACTCCCTCGTTCCTCACTTTAGCTGAAGAGCTTGTCGGAGAGCTGCGTTATGACGGACCCAGAATACCGTCCGCGAAAGGATTTCAGTTTGGTAATGACGCGAACACTCAGCAGCTTTGAATAACCGAAAGTTAAATGTCCTTAGTATAGTGTTGATATTTGCAAAACATAAATTTGTTTTTCATTTATGACACTATTATATATATATATAGATATATATATATGCTTTCTCATTTGCAGATTACAACACGATAATAGTAAATTCATTAAGAATTCCTTTCATTAATTGTATTTTGAACTAGAATTACATTGTTTCTGAATTGAAATTAACTTAATCATTTTCATATTAAATTAACTTGTCGTTATTAATTATGAACGAAGTAATAAAGAATGCAAATTTTCATTTTGGTCTTGAACGGCGCTATTTGGTAAGCTGGAATTTGAGAAACGAACAAACATAAAGCAGCAACAAACAGAGTTTGATTAACGAACGTTAATAAAATCGGTGCGTTTAATTTAACGCTGTAAAGAGATTTAGCACTTGCGGTGCAAAATCGATGCGGAGAACGAGGCTGGAATCATTTTTCGTAGATTACGATATATGTGAACGTGGTTGCAGCAGATTAAAGTGCGCGGCGATAGGGAAGCAAGTCGTTTTCCCTGTGAGATAATTTTACGCGATTGCCGCTTCACACTGTCGCCGAAGGCGAGACTGGTTTACGCGCGTGCACCCTTTATGGCTGATGAATCGCGGGATTATACGCTAGGGTAAAAAACTTTTTCTCTGAGCTGTTCGGGCTGACCTACAATCTGTAACCTGAATTGACGCCAGTTTGTATCAATAACAATAATAATAGTTAATCTTTACACAACGTGACTTGAGTATTTATCAATTTTCCCAGTTTACGTTACAAGTTAAAATTATTTGATTTGCAATTAAAGTAAAAGTATATTTTGTATCATCGTAAATAAAGATATGTGTGCAGATATACGCTTTGGGTATTATTTATTTTCTTTACGGATTTGGCTTAAATTTTATGAATTTAAATTTGAATACACACAAAAAAAGAATAAAATAAACGAAATGATAATTGAGTTTGCGAACACCTGAATGTAAAGTACATTAATTACGCGGATTTGCAATTAATTATTTATCGTTATTTGCATGTTTTGTTGGTATGTAAGTTAAAAATTGTTAAATAGAAAACAAAGTTTAACGTGATAAGTTAGAATTTTTAATGGAACATAAATAAAATTATTTTCTTATTTCGTTATGTAAAATCTACTTAATTATAAGTGTTTGTGTAACATGCAAAATGCACAATATGAATCTTAGCTTTAGATAAGTCCGTTTAAAAATCTGCTCAGATTTTAATTTCATGGAACAGTGGCAACAATAGTAATTATCAGATTATAAAACATGGTATTTATTCAAATATAATACGTATTTATATAGAAGGTGTATTATTTAATTTTGTATAGAGTTTATTCAAAATATATATATATATACAGTAGATATAAAATATATATTATGTATAGGTATGTGTAGATATTTGTTTATATTTATTTAATATTATAAAAAGAAACTTATAATTCGTGTTAAAATTTCTATGCAAATATAGTTGTATATGTATATCGAATATATGCTAACACGATAATACTTTGTGAATAATCTTGTTTTACAAAATTATCGTTATATCATTTTTTACACTTATACAAGAAATTTCTTTGACTTAGCTTCAAGCCGTTGATTTAATAAGATTAATTTATATAGTACAAAAGATTAATTGATATAGTACATATGAATATACGTTTAATCATTATTTCCATATGGCAAAACAAGATTAATTTTCAATAGCTTAGTGACATTACACAAATAATAATGTACTCGATAAGAATAATAATAACAGTATAATAATCGCGATAATAATTGTAAGCAAGTCTTAATATTACGATTATTTATTTATTTATTAAAAATATACTGAATAGACATTTATATAAAAATAATGGAGTATTTTAATAAGACATGATGAAATATAGGAAATATAAAATATAATATTATTATTGTAAGTACACAAATGAATAACATATATTTTATTTATAACAGTATAATATATAATATAACAAAAGCGGAATGATTGAGATTATATGTAAATTTTAAATTAAATATAAAAAAAATATACAACAGGAAATTTAATTTAAAAAATTGCATAATATTTTTATATTTAAACATGTCGAATAATTAATTGTTTATTAAATTAAATATAAATTATTGCAATTTGGTGTATATAAATTCTTTTTGTAAAGTAAATTTTTGAGAAGCATATATTATTTGGTAAATGTTATTATTCAATAAATTGCTTTGTTGAATAATATATAAATGATAAAAAAACTATTGACGTGTTAAAGTAAATGAATTTTTTATTCTTGTTATCTTTTGAAATTAATGTAATATAATATAACACAAAAGTGTCAAAAGTCCATTTAATCATAGGTCGACTGAAATGTTCAAATTCATTGAATCTATAAAGAGAGTAACAGAAGGTTTAACTCAAGAAGTTGTTACTAGTAGCGATTTATAGTCATGGAAGCCTAATCTATTACATTTACGGTAACTACTAAAATATGAATTAATATTTTCGATGAATCAAAAGTACATTTCATATGATTAATAACACGTTTTCGAAACTTACACATTGATTAACGAATTAATTTTGTTGTAATTTAGTTCGTTGATAATATATTTCCTATAATATATTATATGCAATATATCTACCACAATATAATACAGAAATTTATATCGAGACCAAAATTTTGTATTAAATAATGCAATTACGTCAAGTTATTACTAACTTTTATATTATTAGTTTGTTTATATATTAGATGTACAAATAATAATTTAAATTAATTTATTATGAGACATATTAGAAACATATATAAAGAACGACCAGTATGTTACAGTAATTATTATTGAAATAATTTCGACATTTGATGAGAATAAATAAACAAACGTGACAAAAAGTTGAACGTTGTGAAAATTTGTCACGTAGAGACAAGAATAGATCGTATAGATTAGCGACGTAAAAATAAAGAACGGGAATTATTCTCACATGACCTGCTATTTCTTAACGAAACTGGCCTTTTTTTAACTCAGTCAACTACGGTAAAAACAATTGGAAAAATGCGATGGGCGAAAAGGGTGCAAATTGAGAAGTTAAATACGAATGGGGCGCAGTGTTTTCACATAGTCTCTCATTTTCCGCGCCGCTCTCTCTACTTTCGTTTCCTTTTTACGTCGAATTCCTCCTTCGTCGGTAGAAGAAAAACTTATTGGGATTCTGGTGCAGGTGTCGGAAGCGTGTGCCGCTTACTGATGTGATATTTTCCAATCTTCTCTCTTTTCAAAATATGATAATCATTATCATATTGACATTATTTTTACTTCGCAGCATCGGCGACGCCATCTATTCGATATTCTATGTAGAACTACATTACACACAATGTATGTCACACATCATTGAAATATGAAGCGCTGATATTATCCATGATAAACTGACACATTTTGAGGGAATATTGCGCGGAATATTTTATGGAACTCCTTACGGGGATTAAAACTTACTTTATTGGATTTTATATCAGGATTTCAAATGAAATATTCAAATCGTAGTAATGTCTGCGGAATTTCGCCCTCCTTCTCGTACGACTTCCTTTTTTTCTTCTTCGTCGTTCGTCGCATTGAATTCATCATGATTCATCATTCCTTTGAAACTGTCGTAGTTTTCATATTTATCTTGCATATAGTTTCAAAATTCTTGTTTGCGTGAAAATTAGTCTAGGGTACACTAAATATATAGTTAATAATATCAGCGAATCAACAAATTTTATAGTCATTTAGGCCGTGAAAGGCGACAGTCGCGAAGGAAGACAGATTTTAGTATTTGTATCATGTGATAATACGCCCGAGTGTTTACGAAAATAATGAGGCAACTGTGCAATGGCGCGCCATTATTAAAATAGTTGAACTGGGTGTTACACAAAATGTATAACAATAGATCCATCCACTTTAAGCATAGTTTCTAAAACAGCAATTATTCTGACTACGCTGCGGCGTCAGTAGATCCTTTCAGTTTATATTTCGGTCAAAGTTTAACGCCTGACTCGAATCGTGCATCTGACTTCCAAGTTCGAGGATCAATGTTCTTTGTTATCGGAACGTGAGTTTTAATTGACCCGCTTTCCGTTTTCTCTTTCGACAATTTAATGCTTCAGTTGAAATTACACTAAAATAGCCGTCGCAACAAAAGATTCTATGCTAGAGCAATTCTTTTTATTGATTAAATGTTAGCGTTTAATTTATTACGTGAATACAGTTAACATGTTGATGGCAACAATAACAGACAAGTTGACAATTTGCCTCGAACTGTTTTCAATTTTATGAACAGTTGATAAATGCAGGATAGATATGATTGATTGATTTGCATGAATTATTTGTTAAAGTTTAAAAATACGAATTAAGATTTATAAATTTAAATACTTGATACATTAATACGGATAATAAACATTTAAATTGTTTAAATTATTAGCGATAATTGTGTCCGCTTAAAACCAAGTGTATACTAGGCCAGTACGAATAGTCATTATACTACTGTCGAACTGTATTTACTTTTAACATTTACTGGTCCAATAGTAAATTAGAACAGTCATTAACCAAGGTTGAACTAACATTACTAATAGTCGACTTTTATATTGTATACGATATACTGCATTGGCGCAAATTCTTATCATTTTTTTTACAGTATTAGTTAATAAATAAATTCAATATGGATAAAATTGAGATTGATAACTGTCAAGAATTATACAATAAGATTTGTATTCATGAAAAATGGTATAATTAATTTCATTCATTTAGGAAAATATTGTATAAGGTACAATGTTTCTTAAGATCTCATATCATTTAACTCCAGACAACTGTCAATTCATCATTTGTATTGCATTGTAAAATCAGAACGTATAACCTAGATTCCGGATAAAAGAAACCATAACCCTTGAACAATTCATATACTTCTTCCTATAATTGTAAGATATTCTAAAACAATTACCCAATTGAACTGCGCGCAGCACATTGAAAACAAAATACAATTATAAAATGATTATTCCTGTAACCGCGCGAAAGAAATTAATCCCCGGCAAAATAAAAAATGTAATTACAAAAAACGTGAATGCAATAAAGCGTGTATCCGTTCCGAGCCAATTTCGTACTCGCACACCAAAACGGAATTAGTTGATTTAATTTTGCGTTCGTTCCTTTGTTTTTACTGTAGCAACGGCCGCTTCTACAATTTTCTGCATCCTCGAGTCCGACAAACACTTGATGGATCCTAATGTGCCACTTTTGTCCGTTCTTTTTCTATGGACAAAAATGTTGGAAAAGCTGGTTCGTAGGCCGTACGCTTTGAGCCCATTGTGCTAAATCCGTAACGACGAAAAATAAAGGATACCAGGATTCCAAGCGAACCAATTTAAAACGGAATTCTCTGGTACCGATCTACTACGAATTTCTGCCAAACAGATATATCCAATTGATATGTGGAACTCTTTACCAATGGTATTAAGCGTACGCTAAAAAGAATAATTCATTCGTTACTTTAAAACACTCTTAAGCAGTCCATTATTTTAAACGTCTACTTTTTTAATTGACTTTCCCCAAATTCAATATTCCCTTTCCGTCATGAGTAACAACGGATGCTGCACATTGATTTAAATTTTAATCGTATGTAGAACTATATTAAACAGCATTGAAAATAATTAAAATATATTTTTTAATTTGATTAAAATAGCAATTTGTCATAATATAGATTAAAATACTTTTGATTTTAATATGAAATTTATATCAATTTCAATATTTGATATTTAGAATATTCTTTTCTTTTAATAGCTTTCTTTTCTTTTCAATATTTTTTCAATTCTTAATATATATATAGCATTGAAGTCAGTGCAAAAATGCTAAATATTATTTACATTATATAAGAAACGTATGTAGAGTAAAAAACTTTTATAATACTTTTATTTAATGAGTTTCAGCATAATTTAGTTACAACATTAATTAATTTGTATTAATTGATATATTATAATTTAATTAGATCTAATTATTAATGTATGAAGTAAAATGAGGACATTTTGACGAAATTTCTGAAAGAAATTGAATACAAGTAGTTTCTTCATTATCGGTATTTGCACTTCTTAATGGCATTGCAATATAAAGTTTCGTTAGTTTCCAAATAATTTACATTCATTGGAGTAAGAAATAATTAGTCTCCTCACTTTTGTCTGTTGATACAACGTTTCAACGTCTTAAGGATAGAGACATACAATTTGCTCAAGTTGAAGTGCGCTTTCTCAATGCCAGCAAACAAATCAGCAAGGAAAATTATTTGCTTGTCCTAACTAAATGTATACAGTATATATGACTACTTATACACACGAAAGATAAAGTAAACTAACAAAAAATTATGTATCGTTCATAAATTAATATATAAACGCAATACTTTTTAAACAAATATAAAACAGCGAAACTATTTTTTATTTTTTTTTTATTTTTATTTACACATAAATAAATTAAGCCATGCATTCAATAATTATATAAATTTTTATCAAATAAGTCTGCTTTTGTATTATAATGGTGAACAGTATTAAGTTTTTATAATATACATTCATTTAGTATTTAATTTTTTGTTAATGAATGAGTATAAATGCAAATAATTCCTTTCAAAATATACGTACTGAGAAAATGTCCGACTTTTATTTGTAGGAATCAGAAATGCGTCTTCAACTAAAATAAATAGAAAGCTAGTTTGTATAAGTAGATCACAATTGAAATTTATTGAAAGCATTTGGAGCGGATAATCGTTACTTTACATACAAAGACATATCGGATATCGTATAAATTTATATATT
Source organism: Psilanteris sp. ZL-2020 (assembly GCA_022817085.1). Taxonomy (NCBI): domain Eukaryota; kingdom Metazoa; phylum Arthropoda; class Insecta; order Hymenoptera; family Scelionidae; genus Psilanteris; species Psilanteris sp. ZL-2020. The sequence goes on from JABFQC010002137.1 coordinate 11,382, forward strand.
TACATTCGTTCTGGTATTTGCTTTCTATGATTGAAGCTGAATACTTTTAAATGTGTATCAAACGAATAATTAAAATATTGTGCAAAAAGCTCCGAAGGTTATAAAAGAAAAAAATATATAAAAACTAAAGATAAAACATTGTAAAAAAATGCGAGTTCAAGCTTGTAAATATACAAAAATAAAACCATTATATAATTAGAAATAACAATATGATGTTATTTGATCAGAATGTTTTTTTTTTTTATTTAAGTGTAAATTAAATTGTTAATTATTAGTCCATAATTTATTATATATTTCATGAATAAACTTAGCATTATAATAAAATAAAATATGAGTTGATATATCATAGAATTTGTATGAAGTGTGATCTAAAAACTAAGAAATTCGCTGAAGTAGGTCATGTGTATTGTAAATATGAATTGGAATCTCAAAAATTGAAACTGCAATAGAAAATTCATAAACGCCTGGATAATCGAAGTAGGTATTATTTTCACAGTGAGTTCTTTCCATCGTGGGAAATAAATAATGAAGTCTGATGTGAAGAGGAGATGAGTTCCATGCTTTTCTTATTGAATATGGTTGCCTAAACTTATTTCTAGAGATTATGTAAATTTAAAATGATTGGAAATACTTTATTCGAACAGGCTTATCCTTTGAAATAGTGTAGTGTAACATTTAATAATAGCTTTTACGCAATTTTGTAATAATGATAGTAATATGAAAATATCTTAAATATTTTTAAATTCATTTTTAAATCTATAATAAATAAATAAATAAAATTTTTATTAGAATGTAGTTGTTGTTAAATACTAAATAATTCTGTAAGAAAATAAATTTGTAGTAACTCTATTAATATTTTTTCGTCGAGCATAAACTTTACTATATTTTATCTTCTAATTTCTAAACACATTTCCTGTGGATAATGAATGGTTATAATAGCTTCGCATGACAGTATCTATAAAATTTTATGAGTACAGTATTGAACATGAAACTGTGTCTTGGAAAATATTCTTACATCGAACCCGAAAAAAAGACTTCTCTCCTCAAAACAAACTCATAGAATAAATGGTTTAGTAACGCCCAAGTCTTAACGTTAAAGTGGATACATATGTATGAGATGCTAGGACAGAGAAATCGTCTTCTGTCTTAGTCGATAAATTCAAAAAAGGTTATCATATGTAGTAAATCGCGAATCAAAATTTATCCGTATGTCATAACTATTTCCATCAATGTTAGTACACAATGTGATAAAAATATATAATAACAATTCAATCATTTTTATATTAATATAGTTATTATTATTTAATGTAATTAATTTATTATTACTTACTCTCAGACTTAATATTATTTAAGTTTTAAAGAAAATAAAAGAAAATATTTAAACTAAATTTTTATGGTTTTTGTAGTAGTAATTGATTTCGATTTAATATTTATTATATTTCTTTCGTTCACGGGTTTAAATTAATTAAATTAATAAATTAAATTAAAAAGATAATTTAGGTTTTCAATAAATTTAAAAAATAATTACAGCTATAATAGTTCGAAAATAATCATTTTTTATTTTTATATGCTATTGAATTTTATTAAGTTTCCATCAAGTTTTGAAAATAATAAAAGTCAAAATATTTGATAATAAAACTACAAAGGATTTCCTTGTGAATCTTATAATATAATAAGATAATATGATAATATAATCATATAATAATGTTTTATAAACGCTTTTTACATATTTCAAAAAATGAAATAAATGATTGAATCCTAATAAGTTAAACACTACTTTATTGGACACTGGAAAATAAATAATTGTTGTTGTTTTATTAAAGAAAAAATAAGTTGTTTACTCATATTTATGACACATATAAATGCAACTCTACAATAAATATAATAACAGTACATAAAGTATGAAAATTAATCGTCTTGATCTTATTAAAATATCAAGTATAATGTTAGTAATTTTGCACAGTATAAATATTTAATTTATAAATACATTTCAATAGCTATTTCACTTTTCTCATTTTTCAAACAAAACAACTCCGGCTCAATATAACTTTTTCTTGCACCAGGAAATAACGTTGATTGGAATGCCAGTAGATTGTCACATTGTTGTTTAGACGATAAGTAATCTTCCCTTAGATACCATTTCTTGCATCAACGGTGACTCGTCATAGACCGGAAATTATATTTCTGCCTTCTTGTACCTGAGACGCGAGAACTTGTCCAAACTCTCCTCTAGCTCATTCTTTGAAGTTTTGTATGAAAAAAGGGAAAATTTACTTAAATGCTTCTCATTAGAACTCGCAAGATATTTTGTACTTCTGCTTTCCGGTTACAGTAACATGGAGAAGTTTGGAACATAATCTCGAACAAATGTTAAACTGAATTTGAAGTTTCAGACAAAGGCGTAATTTGATTCTGGATTGCTCATTTTTTCGTGATTACGCTTCGGTTTGAATCGACAAATTGAATCTAAGAAGATTTTTAAAATGAGTAAGAGATTAACTTACATATTTTCAATAATTACATTGCAATTAGCGTACGTATTATATTTCGATGATAAATATTATGGCTATTATGTATAATTTAAATTTATATATTAAATCTGAGGTTTTTTGTATATTATATATTCTAGAAGAATATAATAAGGATCGTATTTCTGAAACAATGTAAATTTTTTTAATTCTATTTAAGTTCACTAAAAAGTATTATATTAATACAATTTGGTTTAAATACATAAATAAATTAATATATTTATATAATTATACATTTTAATTGCAATATAGATTCTTAGATAATCGTAGTAATTGGTTCTTATACAAAAGTTATAGTCATAACTTTTAACATTTGAAATTATTCATATTTTTATTATCCTGCATACAACAGTGCTTCGAAATTTCATGTTTGATCTGCATTCGAAGTGATGACGATTGCATATGATTCTGACAGGGGAAACTCCTTAGACACGAATTGTTTTTTACAAAAAACACAATTTATATTCTGAACGTGCCGATGTTTTATTCCAAAATCGGTATAAGATTCTTGGACATTTTCAGGAATTTTATATTTCCATGAATCAGTAGAAAGAAATTACTCATTTGATTTAAACGTCCTATTTTAATATTAATAACACGGTACTTTACGTGTTCTACTTTCATGTTACAATTCGGAAGAATGATCTTCCATTCTACGATACTTTTTAAACTTTCTTTCGCTGAAAGTATAACAGCTTTAACTTATTTATATGTATAATGTGAGTAATTTTATTCTGATAACGTTTACGATTTTTTAAGAGAGAATTTTTGAAGTTAAAAGGTCATGTAATATTTTAAATTCTGTAAAATATTAGGTAATTTGATCATATAAGTAACAACAGAATTTAGAAATGAATTCTTCTGTCATATTAAATTACTTATTAACTGTAAAATAATTATTACAAAAACTTCATATTTTACGTTTTAAATATAATACACAACATATTGTAACGTTAAAAAATAACTGTTTAAAATAAATATGTTTTGTTTTTACACAAATCATCTTTTAATATTTAAAAGAAGAAAGAATATTTATTATAAAAAAAATATTAAAAGCTTTTGGAAAAAACTAATAATTACGTACATTTTTGTTGTTTATAATTTGTTAAGGTGACTTGAATAGGCAAATTTTTGTATAGTTTTCTGTAAAAAAATATTTTTTAATATGAAGTATTTTTAATGCAATTGATATAGTATTACGATTTACAGTTATGTATATTATTATAGAAATATATTTATAATACATATATAATATAATTTTTTTATTAATATTCTTATGGGTATTATATACATTTTTAAAAATGTTTTATTTGATTCTAAGGTACTTTGGTCTTCTCTCTCTTTGATTGATGCCAATGTGTAAACTCTGCACAAATACCTCTGACAGTCCTGACTCTGGAGTGTATGGAATGCCCCATTGTTCTCTGATTCCACAGATGATTGCGCATGAGATTTGAGTCTTAGTAGATGAGCAGCATAATCACACAAGTTCTGTGGGGTGAAATCCCGGAATTTTCATGCAAAGTTGTTAATGCTGCACATTTACCTAATTTCTATTCTGGGACCGAATCATTTTTAATACAATTTGATATATCAAAGGTCATAGAAGGCGAGTTATAAAATAATTTGAGAATAATGGTTGTTCTTATTGTCGAATAATTTAATACAAAAAACTTCAATTTCCATTAATTAACAAATATAAATGAAAGCATGATTTCATATGCTGAAATTAATATATAAAATATTTAGGGAATATAGAAATATCCTAATTTAATTATTTTAGAATTTTGTAATCATATAAAATGTTTATTTTATTTATAATTCAGTTTTTACTTAAAATTTTGCATATTACTTTAATACACTGAAAGAAAAAATATAGTAATTGTGGGATAGTTTGCTCCCTAATGTACATTTTTTAATATAATTAGTAATTGATATTATATAAATAAAAATATTCGTTATGAATGCAATTATATCCTACAATCGTTATAAAATATTAAACATATTTTTTTTAACTATCAATTATCAATATAAAACAGAACATTTTTAACATATGTTTATTAGACGTAAAAATGAACATGTATTGTTATTTTGAAAATGAAAATTTATATTATACAGTAATATTATTAAATAAAGAATTATTTCATTCATTAATTTAAATTAATGTAATCGTCATAATTAAAAAGAAAAGGTTTATAAATTTGTCCTCGATCTAAGATATATAGAATAGAATTTTGTAATTTTGTCTGTCATAATTTTGGATGTACATTTTTATTAATTTCAAACAAAATTTCTTAAGATGTTTTATATAATGAACTTTTAAATTGCAACAAAATTTAATAAAACATTATAGAGTTATTTTTATAACCTAAAAAAAGACAAAAATATACAGTTTTGTGGCGCGTGAAAATCTCTTTAAAAATTATGTCAGTGATTATCACTCACATGTCTACATATTTACTATTTTACACGCCTCAGCAGTTTTCGCAAACTATCTCGGCATGGACGATCGTGGTATTTACTCCAAACGGAATTTCAAATTTACGCTGATGTGGCTAGAATAAGAACGTAATTTCGCTTTTATTAAATATGTGACATTCTTCAAAATACTCGTATCTTTTCAAGTATGAATTTTAAAACTCTAATTATCTAATTTGATGATATTACTTTAAATGAAACAAATTCTTTCATTTTGTATTGAGCATATAATGGAACTGATTTGTAAAAATTCTTTAAATTAAGGCATTACCAATAATTATATATGATGAAATTATCTAATTCATTTTATATGATTTTTATTTTATTTCAAAAATGTAATGTAATTTTTAGAATTCATTATTTTAATAAAAATATATATATTTATTTGTGTTCGTCGTTATAGTTGTGCAAATACGTTTTTTTCAAAAAATTTAATTGAAGTAATTCTTTCTTGAGGGATGCGGGAAAGGATTCAGGATTTAGACTACAATCTACTCTTAAAAATTAAATCAAACCACATATTAAGGTCTTAGGGTACCCCAGCATCGTCTTTTAT
>JABFQC010002138.1:0-16942 GCA_022817085.1 Psilanteris sp. ZL-2020
CGAGCCACTTTTAAGGTTATTAAAGTCCCTTCGAATTATCAACGAACGCGTTTTTTTTTCTCGAGTTTACTGTCATGTTCAACTATGCCCCGAGTAAAAACATAAACATCATTTTTTAAAGATTAGAATCATCAGAAGGTTATGATCGTTGAATTAATTGATAAACAGATCGTTTATCATTTTTCAATTATAATAACAAAAACTATTATATAATCAAAGGATTAATTTTGATTGTTTCTTATTGATCATGAATAGTAAAATTATTAATAAATTTATTCTAATTACACGTGTCAAATCCTGAAGCATATATGATCAGGATGGAGAATAATTTCATTATCGTTTGTTGATTAAAATTTTACTATTTTTATTTTTTATTTCGAGAGTTAAATACGGTAAACGAATTACACTTTCTTATTATACGTTTATCATTGGAGAGTTGAATAAATCTTGTTTCTTTATGAAACAGGAAGTTCGTTTGGAAATTTCATTGTATTTTGCACACTAGGTTCACATAAAAGATGCATTCTTAATAGCAGGAGTATTGTTTGTAAAAAGTGTAATATTATTTTCGCAAGGTAGTACTGTTTAATGGTGTAAAAATGTTCAAGTTTACATTTGTATAAGTCGTTTGTAAATGTTTATTTTTTATATGGATAATAACTGTAAGACGTTTATATTAATATTATATAAATGCTGAGTTATACACTAAGAAAAAAAATATAATAAAAGTTACTATTTGTATAATAATTTCAGGACAAGTGTGCAAATATACCTATGCAGAAAAAAACAAACGGCCCAAGCTTGGCCCAACATTGTGGACGGTTGGCTGACCGTTAGATGCTAATGATGGCCCATCGTCGGGATGAAACACCAATTACCTCTGGCCCAACGTTGACAGCCGACCGTTGGTATAAGCTTGGGCCATGTTTGGCCCTCGCTTGACTTTTTTTCCAAAAAAAATAATTTAATAAAAATAAAAGAAATAATTAAACAAAATCATACATTATATTATCTGAAAATGTATTCTCATTATTATAAAACATCTTCTATGAACGGTCACCCATCTGAGTAATAGCCGTCACCAATGTTGCTTAACTCCTTAAAATATGGTAATTTCCGTCGTTGCCACTCTATCTACAAGCGCGAACTAATAATCTACTTATCAACTTGTATTTTATTTTTTTTTCTCAGTGTACGAATGCATAATAACAGACGTTAGTGTAGGAACTATATACAAATGTCATAAAATTGATTAAACGAGTTTTAGTGAAACTATCAAATGGAGATTTAAAATATAGATCCATTTAGTAACAAATATAATTAATAAATCATCGTATTCGTTGTAATTGAAGTTACGACAAGGGATTTATAAGTTACGTATTAGTACATTGCATCGGATGGTATGCATGTCTTCGAAGGATACAGATAAATTGATTAGATGTAGGATTGCATTAAATTTATTGATCTAACGTTTCTTGGCCTGATAATTTTGGGAGCTATTGCATTTAGAACGACAATAGTTGTTACAATAATTACATACGGGTGCACTAAAGCGTTCGTAGTTTCCATGTGCTGTTATTAGTTTGCTGATAATTGTGTTGGGGAAATTAATGTAAAATTGGATTTATGATGGTTGTTTGTAGTACAAAATTACACAATGTTAATTAATTGATATTCTATGATACTGCGATGTAATATTAAATTCGAAAGATGTTTCTAACTGTGTTTTATGGCAAAAGTGGGTGAACAATAATATTGGGTTATAGAATGGTAAGGCTAAAATTAAGGGGTAAATACATTTTAGCTGTAGAATGATATAGAGATGTAATTGTTTTGTAATTAATTGAACGAGTGCAAAAAGTTCGATTTATTATCAAGTTTATTCCGTTTGGCAAAAATTATTGGTTGGGAAATAATAAAACAAAGAAATGTAAATATGTGAATAATGTAAAATTTAATCGAATTATATATATATTATAATAATAGTGAGTTCACAGATACAAAATATTTAAAATTAATAAATGTATGTATATGACTAATAAAAATGGTATAAACAATTAACAAAAGGCTAATTATCATAATAATAATTTCTATATTATTATAAACATAAATTATCGCAATATCATAGAAAAATGAATGAATAATTATTATTATATATTAATAACAAATAATAAAAAAATGATACAATAATTCAGATATTACTACAATGATGTACAAATAACACTAATAGTTATTGCGAACAAAATATAGAAAGAAGGAACCTCGTACAACAATTCATGTAAGACGAATAAATTTATGATGAAGCTTATGATGCACATATTGAATCTGAAATTTTCTAAAGGAAACAATTTGGGGTAGAAAGAATATTATATTGATATATTTGGAAAGTAAAAAAGAAAGACTTCCAAGATTAAAACCTATCAAAGGAAAAATAATCTATAGTGCGATTTTTTATTTTTTGATCAATGAAATTCAAGACCCATCTTTCCCATCTTCTTTGCCACTGCGATATATGTAAAACTTAATCAAATATCGATTTTTTTCTGTTATAATTGACAGTTATGAACACGATTAAACAGCCATTAATCAAATAATTGTTTAAATAAAATCAAATAATATGTTTAAAATGTAATTTTTTATTTCTCCATTAAATTATTTACAACAAATCCCAAATCTTACAATTGTCCTGGCAGAAAAAGCAATCAAAAAAGAAATTACTCGGAATAAATATCAATCACGGCTAGATACTTCCTTAAGCCATTTATATATATCTAAGTTGCAAGTGTATATACTTAATTTGTATGTACTTAGTTTGTAAACAGATAGATATATTGTAACTACACAAACAAGTTGTAAAATGGTTTAACACTGAAAATAACAAATCGCAGTTAAGAATCCATTTAAATTGTATATAGATGGATACAAAATAAACAGTAACAGTTTATTAAAGTTTCAAATAAAAGAAATTTTCAAATCCCTTCGAAAACAATAGCTTAATTTAAATTAACAATTTGCAATGCGCTATAAATATGTTGAGTACAAAGAAATCAATTATATGTCTGTTGCATATTCTTTGTGAACATTATTGTATTTGTCGCATGATATTTTCCTACTGAAAAATGAAAATAATTAAATAATAAAACTACAGACAATTCTAACTCAGAAGGGAACAACCAAAAAATATCTAGAGATTTTGTAAATTTAACACAGCAACAGATAATTTTTCTTTCCAAAATGGCTAATGGCAAATGTGAGGAGAAGTTTATAGTAGAGGAAGACAGGTTTAATAGTTATGTACCTAACATGCTGTGGTTTATTTTAGAGCATTACTGAAGGCACATCGTCGATCGAACAGATTGTGGGTTAGTTTACCTTATGCTAGTCTACCAAGAGAATCAATTCACGCGGTGGACTTACAATTTGTGACATGTTTCATTCAAACATAAGATGCGGTTCAAATTGATGAAAGTGCATGCAGTGAGTTTATAATATAAGACTAGATCAATCACGTTGTTATATATGAACCTATATATGAAAAACAAAGATTGAAATATGATAATTGATATTAGTGCAATAACTATTGTATTCGTGTTTCAGTGATCATGACGTATCTTGAGACATTTAAAATAATTATAAATGGAGTTATAAAAATTGCAACTACATTTTCTTTAACTTTTAACAATATTTACTACATTTCAAATAATTTTTATTGCAAGACTTTATGGTTTGTATACATTTTTCAGGTGTTCATATTAAAGGCATCAGGATAAGTCATGATTGCTGCGGAGTATTTCAGTAGACGTGGTTTAAATAAATTATAATTATTTTTATTTTAGTATATAATATAAGTTTAAAGCTTAGTTTGTTAAAAGAATAATAAACGATTTATTATTTTTACTTTTGGAAATGTAGTTTTTAAATTATATTTTAACGTTTATATTGCTATTTAAGTAATGGTCCCAATAAAACCACTCTCGAAATTAATTTATAATTCGTATTATCGAATTAAAGTTTTAGTTGACTTATTAACATGCATAATATTATTCATAAAGCTTAATAAACTATTCGAAATGTATTAATTAATCCGAAGTTAACCATCGCAGCTGTACTGCAATGCAACTTATGAATTAACGTAGATATATTACACATTTATGGAATCGAATGTATATATAAAGTGAAATGTTATTAAAAAGTTTACGTGCATCATCTAACGGATATATGTGGCATTAATAATAATGACAGGCGCATGCGCAATCGTATCTCGTGCGGTCAGTGCAACCAAACTACGAAAAATTTTACTGTGCATATGAGCTTTTGATATAGCAAATGCTGCATTTCTATTGGTAAGGTATGTAATCAATGTTCATCTTTCTCTATCTTTGGGTAGTATAAATTATCTATTCTTTCCACTAGTGATTTAGTATTGTTTACCAAGACCGAACCACAGTAGGTTTTTCCCAGCGCAGCAATTTTCTAAATAAATTAGTACTACCTGCGAGAATTTTTCACAAATTTATCAGTATATTTGGATAATACAAAAGAAATATGTTTTTAAATTACAAAGGCATTTCAGTTTTTTTATAATTATAATATAGCAAATTTCAAAGTTTCATAAAATATTATTATTTTATCTAGATATTTTTGACAGTTTAATTAATTTTTTAATCTGTAGTTTTAAAAATGCTTCTTGGTAAGATAAAATTAAACAGTTGTTCGTAATTAATTTTGCCCACAGACATTTATTTTAATATTTATAAATGCATGTATATACAATCGTTAAAATATTTAATTTTGTCATTAAATTAATTATATCATTAGATATATAATAATATATTACTGAAAAATATAAAAAGTATATATTTCAGCTTCAGATTATAGATACGTAAATATTGTTCATTCATTAACTTTAACACTATTAATATTAATTGATGTTTAATTTTTTACATTGTAATACAAATTTTTTTTCTGCATCAATCTGATCTTAATCTTATTATAAGCCGCATAACAAGAATTATATGCTAGAATAAAACCTACCTCTCTCTGCATGATTTCTCATTTATCATATACAGCCATATTTACATACATATCAATTTTTTCCAATCTATAAATTTTTGAACGAACGATGTATTTTCTGAATTGAACAAAATTATTTTCTATTTCTAACAATCCTGTTTATAAATTGTCCCTCGTATTTGCATAAATTATCCTTTGTATTGTAATCATTTTTAATAAAACAATTCCTTTTTAAATCGTTTTCAATTAAACGCGAACCATTGATTGATTGTCGCCGTATACATTTAATTTAATTAACAAAATAATTATATACAACAGTTTAAAGCTATACATCATTATGCCTTTGGATCAAAGCGCTTATCTTAATGATTGTATAAAATACTAATTCAACCAATCATCCAAGCAGTCGATTAAAAATCCAATAAAATTGCCACTCCAACGGCATTGTCGAACATAAATATATCTCATAATATTAATACAGGCGTATCCCATAATATACCTATTGCTCTGCGTAAACACATTTCTCGTAGAAAATTTTTTCTTTCTAAAACGTCAATCGGTCCTTTACTTCGCGCTGCTTTATCAGTGACACGGTGTACGATATATTATTCGACAGTGGATATTAAAATTTTAGTTGACGGGGAACTTTTATAGGTGTTTCTCACGGAGTCTTAGACGTCGTGCTCTAAAATCGAGAGCACTTTAAGACGGAAGCTCTTTTAAGCACTTTTCTTAACTTTCCGCCTCAGTGAGCTTCAGTGATTTGGATTTTGATAATTCACGCCCGTCAAACGAATTGTACTGTCTCCTTAAAAGATAAGGCGACAAAATATTAAATATGATTTACGAGGAACGTTTCGTTAGTTAATATTTCATCTACGCAAATTAAGGTCAACTCATGCGGATAAAATTAAAATCCGAAACGAAGCGCAGTAACATAATGAGTTATTGTTTTCTCAAGTAATTATATCACCCTTGTAAATCGCTTCGACTCGTATCGCAACGAAACAACTGTCAATTCGCTGTCAACTCGCAGCAAATTCTGTTCGGTTAAATATCGATTTCTTCAATCCCCGGGATACGTTCGAGTGGCAATGAAAAGCCGAAATGTTCATTGGAATTATATACAATAAACTGGCATTGTTTACGTTCCATTATTTTCGTACGTTTCGCAAATTTGCAATTTTTGTCACCGACGCTTTTCGCGTTCGGTTTATTTGTCGCCAGAATCCAGACGGTTGTGCTCGGTTGTCACTGTTTTATACTTATTTTTCCACTCATTAGACAAAAAATGCAGAAAACGAACTCGTATTCGCGACACGTCTTACGGTAAATTTTCGCTCAAAAATGAACAAACAACGTCTTAATCACAATGATCACGATGATCGTGATTCGTGATCGTGATTTCGAATAGTAAAAAGTTATATTGCTTCTGCGTCCCGAGTAATACTCTTATACGTTGCCGGCATATGAATAATATCGAACTCGAGACTGCATGGGATTTGTGTGCTGCGGTATGCATTACACTGTTCTCCCGGCAGAGCATTCGCTGATTGGATTTGAATTGAGCGGAGAGCGAAGACGGATGAGACCGTAGAATGAACAAAAGACAAAAGCAGATATCAGTTCATTCGAATATTGTACTTGCGTTTGGGCAACAATAAAATTTGTTGCAAATCAACATCAAACTCATGCTTGCTTCGCAGAGAACAAAAATGAAATATCGTTGCATGCGATATGCCGTTAATAAATACTATTGGGGTTGATAACTTAAGTTTTATTTCAAATTATGAGAAACGTCAATAAGCAATGATATATTTGATGGTAATGTAAACTAGAGAACTGTAAAGATTCTGTTTTTGCTGTTAGTTACTGGAATGTTATCAGCGGATAACAATTGTATGTAATTATAAAGATAAGCATTAAAATTGTTGAAAATGGTACTTGAAATTTTCAATATTTGTAACGCACTTGTTTTGATTTACGTGCGTATGTAAATTTGATATCATGAAAGTACATTTATTCTTGCGCGAAAAAACGTCATTTGAAACATTTGAATTATTGGGGTATTGAGGTATAACAATAATAGTAAATTCCTATAACGAATGGAATTAACAGTTTGAAAGGACATTTGCAGAACGCGAGATTTTGACCTGAAATGTTTGGTATTCCAATGTTTGGGTTATTGACAATAAATTGTTCTTTCAACAACAATTCAATGTCACACTTTTGACGTACGATTCAGAAGTTAAGAAACCAATGCTAAACTGACGCCCGTCAAAAGTTTCGCAGCGCATGTCTGAGTTTAATATGGAATCAATAATATTATCATTCGTATTAATGAATAATATTGATCAAGTTCGAAAGATTAAGAGAAAAAAATATGATAAAAGAATAGTATGTTAATTAAATACCTTAAACAAAAGTAAGAAGAAACTATAATAATACATTAAAATATTAAGAAAAATATTCCTAAATCTAATGTATCGATTCGTAGAAAGTCAAATTATATCAATATTAAATAGTTTGAGTGCAATTTCCAATAAAAGTTTCTAATTTATTTAATTAGAAATAGTTAGTAATAATTGTATATTAAGAACCTATAATTTTTAATTGTATATCATCGGAAACTAAGAAGAATTATTCATACAAACCGAAATACATTAAAATGTATTGACAAGATCTATGTTTCACTTAAAAAATATTAGTTACTCATAACTTTGTAATTCCTGCTGATGATACATTCTACGTTATCAAATGTTAATTACACTTTTCGCAGAGTTCAGCATCTAACTCAATTACAAAATTATCCCTTGTATTTGTATTCCGCGCTATACTTTTGAAATTAATACGCAGAATAGAAAAAATGGAAGTAACAAACCATGGTTTTCAATTAGAAAAGCTTTCTGTTATCGCCTAAATCAAGTGGAAGTTATCTCACCCTTTTACCGATTTAGCTCCTTGCGATCGGCACGCTAATCACGTGCCACTCTCCATTACATTAATTAAAACTTAGCTTTCTCCCACGACATAGCCGATTCCTGCTCGAGATTCACCCTCGGCATGATTTCATCGCTTCTTCCATTTAACTTCCTGACTACAGTAACAGGTTACGAAAAGTTTTTGCAAGACACGGTTAGTGAATACTTAAAATAATTTTATCCAAATTTTAAGCTACATAGACAAATTTTAAATTTTAAGATATATATACGAAAAACGAGTACATTAGTATAATGCAAAGAGAATGGGCTGTAATATTTTCTCCGCCAAATGAATTTACATCAATACAATTATAGAATAAAAATGTAAAATGTTTTTCCCTGCAATGCCGTGCATTATAATATAAACTGAAACAAATCTTTGATTGTTTAAGAAAGAAATTACAATCATAATTGTTACATAGAATTTATATAATGCATCCTTGATAAAACAAATGCTACTTCGCAATTGTTTTGGATTTATGCTCATTGTATTTTGTTCAAGTAAACAATTCTTTTCTCGTTTACTTATATTTGAAAGCTTTTTATTATAACAGTTTATTTTACGTTTTAACAACCCCATACGTAAAATGCCTGCCTTTTATATCATTATCACAGTTCCGGGGATACCTATTCCACTCAAATATCGTCCAAATCTACCAAACATCTTTAATATGTATCAAATTTTCCCACGTTCCTTTTAAAATGGGTTTTCTCGGTCATGTAACAAGCAGACACACATTTTCATGTAAATATGTATTATGTATGTATGTATATATATAGTTATATTCTGAAGTAAAATAAAACGTCACCGTAAATGCAAGTTCGTTTAGTTAAGAGATGGAGAAAGTGAAAACTACTGGAACAGGAAAGCCCAACGCGCTCTCGCTCGTAAACGCCACCGTGATCTACGAAGGTATTCGAGAAAATGAGAGTCAGCGATGTGACGTCGCAAGACCTCTTAAACCTCAAACTTCGTCGCCCATTTCTCCTTACCGTCGGAGGCATAATTCCAACTTTCTTCAACACACTGTGAACATCATTTTAGTGACCTATCTCGTCGATAAGAAGTACAGTAAAAAATATTCAAAAGTTTATGAACGCGTTGATCAGAAATTGTGTCGTTTCTGCTTTCGACAGACTCATGTTAGACAGCATGATTATTCGTAGTTAATAAAAATTTATTAGTGATTAGTATCTAGATGTTTATTCAGTAGTACAAGCACAGTTTAGTCATACTATTATTATAATAAATCTTTCACTTGGGTACTTTATCATATATAATTCAAATTAATATTCCAATTTGTGTATAGAACTTCGAATAAAAATAAACGCAATGAAAATTCGCAGTAATTAGTTGTACATAGGTACTGAAAGAGAAATTAATTGATTCTATTAATTCAATATCTGATTAAATTAGCATATATAGAATACAATAATTAATCTTTCTTTACATGAAGTTTACAAATGGTTAGATAATGTACAAATAATTCAATAAAATCGAGATTAAGTGTATGTAGTAGTAATGATATACTAATATTGTAATTTATACGATACATTTTTAACTTTATACGAAACATTGCAGAAAGCTTCAATTCGTAATTCTTGAATGCATCGGACAGAATTTAAAATCCTACTGAGGTTTGATATAAAAATGGGGACTACTTAAATTTCGGCTTTTAAATTTTAGATCGTCCTTTATTTGTAAATCTACCGTAAATTTACAAATATTTCGGTCGTTACCGAAACCCGCTTTATCGCATACATTTTATTGAAAACTGTTCAATATAGTGTTCACAATGTGTAATTGGCTAGTCGGCAATACTTCCGGAAATCGTTACGAGTTTGCGTGCGGCGCCTTAAAAGGACACACCGGATGGTACCAAAAATCACCTTTTCCCCTCGACCGTTGTCTAAATCCAAGAAACGCGGATCCATAATCCCAGACTTACCTACTTCGCAGAAATCCAATTTCGGTTGCGTCCCGTACCTTCCTTTGCTACGACTTTAATGTTAAGCGGGCTTATGCAGAAGATATCGCAAGTAACTTCGACGCCGAAATAATCCTGTTGCTAAATTAAAATATTTGCATTCAATATCAGGACTTCGAAAGAACAGATAATACAGATAATATGATAATGGAAATTGGTCGTTTTGCCTCGGTGTTATCACTATATAATTTTAATAATAAATTTAATGTTATTAATAAACACTGATCTAAACATTATGTTTATATTTAGTTTAGTTACATAAACAATGTAGCTAAAATAAATAATGCGTCTAAATAAAGCGTCCCAAATATAAATATACTTTCCGTAAAAAGGGTCTACCTATTTCAGAATAAATTTGTCGAATTGATTTGTTCTTTCTGAACAAATTATGCTGAATCAGTTTTATTTTATTATATTACTATATATTATTTGGATAATAAAAGATAATGCGTTTATAATATTGTCAAATATTTCAATACATTTACTTATTTATTTTATTGATTGATATCTTAATAATATTATCAATTCAGTTCTGAAATTAAATGAAAAAAAAAAAAACAAAATTAGTTTTACGTCAGATTTGGCTCGTTAAAAGTTTGTAATGTAATATTTTAAATTAAGAAACACTATATAGAATCAGGTGTCTTAATCTGAAACAAATGCTTGAACTTGGAACACCTGTTTTGATCCTCTTAACTCTGTTGTATCTTATTACTGTGTTTGAACAGTATGTTTAACTCGGTAAAGTCATTAAAGAGAGTAAAATATTGACGCAATACGGAAATGACAAACAGCACTAAAACGTGATTGGTGTAATAATGTAAGACGTTTAAGAAAGTTTGAATGTGACTCACTTCACTCCGTTTTCGTGAATGAGGAATTTATCGCCATCGGACGCAATGCATTGACCTTTTCCGCCCATGTGTGTCTCATTTATATTGACCACATCATTCTCGCCTTGTTGAAACCAACCGCCACGCCACTGCTGGGGAAACTCGCATTTTGCTGCAACACAATTATTATCGTCATTTATTATTATAATTTCATTTAAGAAAAATAAAAAATTGCTTATAATTAATATTAATTTCTCCTTAAAATATTTCACATTATAGATATAGTTTATTTAATATTCAAGAAATTCAAATTGAATTGAAAATAAAAAAAAAGAATTCACCTATTTTGTCATAAACTAATGAAATAATGTTATGGATTACGTAGAAGGTACTAAAAAACGTGTAAATAATTTAAAAGAACTTAAATTGTAAAAGAATGTTAAGTCTATTAAGAATTTAATTTATTTGCTCGCGCAGACATTCGTTTGTAAAATTTATGATTTGAAAATTCGGCTAACGGAAATCATGGCGTATATATTTAACCACGGAAAACAGATGGATGTTTCTTTTTGAAATGAAATCGATAGTCGCTTAGAACGCAGATACTTTTCTGTGCTGCATTTCCTTTTTTTGCTTGAAAATTTGTTGAACGAAATGCAATAGCTATTATCTACGATTAAAATTCCACTAAAAGTACTCTATATCGGTTGGTTATAGTATTTATGCATTTTCTTTTTATTTCGTCATAAATTAATACGCTTTTTTTATGCTTTTGGAATTTTCTGAAACTGGAAGAAGATTTGTTTATGATAACTTACGAAATTGTTTTGCTAGTTATTATTCTGTGAAGCAAGATTAATAATAATCGTAACAAAGGCTTGCGAAACTGATAATTCTTGTTAAATACATTTTGTATAGTACCAAGAACAAGGCAACTGAATTCTTTAAAGGAATTTTGCGTTTCGTATTCAAGACAAATGTTCCGTCTGCTTGTCTGACTACATCAGACTTGTACTACTGCGGCTCTTGTAGAGCAAACACGACGGACCATTATTTTGCAATAACTCAGTGTTTTGTTTTCAGTTTACTAAATTTATTAAATTGCAGGAAGCATAGAAATAGAAATAACGCCATACAATTTAGGTAAATGTATCATAATTCATAATCATTATGAGACAATTAGTGCGACGTAACATCGTATGATTTGTTTAAGAAAGTATTCTTATTTTCGCTGTCATCTTGAAGAATTCCAACATGTCTATGAAAATAGTAGCATTGTGCTTTGATATAACATTCGTATATAACATTTCGTACACAGCGGGATTTAGAAAATTATTATATTTTTATAATATTTCAATACGGTCTACATAATTTGCGTGCGACAAAGAGTTCATAAGTATTCTCAAATACTCATACATACTTTGGCATGAAAGCATTCATTCAAATCCATTTTTCCACTTTCATGATTTTAGCAAAAGTTCTATTTTCATAAAAGTGAAATCCACTTCGTAGTCTATAAATGGCCCTCAAGAAAAGCATCTAAAATAGGTTAAAACGAGCCGAATCTTGGGTTCGTTTATTTAGTAAATACAACGTGAACGTATGACAAAGATGAAAAGTCGCGTAATGCAAAGTGAATCAGTGCGATTACATTTCCGACTACCGGGTGTTCAGTGTTTACGCCAAACAAATTCAAAGATTTGGAACATATTCCAAACGCGATAGATGGCCGAGATCAAACAGGCTCGTAAGAACGACGTCTTTATTCGGAGGATATTATTCGCAACAAGGAGACCAAGCAAAAGGAAAACAAAAAAGTGTATGAAAAGAGAGTCAGAGAAAAGGAAGAACACGCTGGAGAAAGAAAAGGCAAAGAAACAGCTACGTCGTGTAAGAGGGAATTACGGGAAAAGACGTCACGATTAAGCATTGTTCACCTCGGGCATTTTGCGTTTAATAAAAGCAGAGGGATAATAACATCGTTGCTTAATTGGACGAAAACACGCCGATTCTTTAAAAAGTTACAAGAGGCCAGTCTCAATTATGATCGTGCAAAAGCAGATAGAGTCAAAGAATAAATGTTTGTGATTTGTCGTAGATTTTTGGATAACGTACGTGGGTATGTATATTATGTATAAAAAAATGAAAAAATACTATGAACATGACTTTTATACAGAATTTAATTCCATTTAAAATGATTGAAATATTACAACGTAAATAAAAAACATGAACATTCGTTCGTTTTAAAACATTCGTTTGACTATTGCAAAACGTTACCACTTCGTATGACTATTTATAAATAATTCCTTTTTCAATGCACGCAATTTTACTTCGTCGAAACATTGAATATTTTGTAAAAATCATTGTTTTGCACAAATTCAGTGTGTTGATAGGACAGATTAATTTTGTAAATACTTATTTTTTTACTACCTTGAAAACATTTGAATTTGAAACATTCGATTTCGTAGTTAACAAAGAGTTGTGTGCTGAGAGAGAAATATGCGTACGAATACTAATAAAATTTTACTCTTCGATTTGATTAATCTACATTTAGTATTAACCGTTAATTAACGAAATTGTTATGCAGTAAGAAATAAGCGCTTAATTAAAAGTTTCGACACCTTCTTGTCGTTGAAAGCGAAGAAGGTTATAATTGCTAATTATTTGATGCTAATTAATTGCCTACGTTTATACTCTTTAACAGTAGGAAACATAATAGTAAATGTCTGTAACTACTCTTTGAAATTCCGTTTCGAAATTTTGGTCAGGACTTTTAAAACTACTAATATAACCGTTCTTGTACATTGCACACCCTATTTTTTGCGGTTAACGAATTTACGCTCGAGATGTTTTGGAGTAAATTATTATTATTATTATTTAGGCAACAGATAATCCGACAAATATAAATGGAACTGAATCTTCTGTCGTAAATAATTAAATAATGCTTTGTTTAAGTCACTTATGTCTATCATCGATTTTATTAATTTGAGAATTATCTCTCTCTACATCGTTCTGTAAGTGCATCACACAATAATCTTAAATTACTAATTAAATTAATTAAAATACCGATACATTTACAATGGAAATAAATAAATAGATATTGCATGGATTCATTTGTTTGTTAGATGAAAAAAGAAATCGAATAATTCGCGAGCGGATCGCGTAAGAAGTTTCATGAATCGTTAAAGTTTATCAAGTTTATCGACGTGTGCAAAAATTGCATATGCATGCGTATCCGCGAAAGTTGCATAGTTAAGATGCTGAAGTTGCGCGCCGAACTCGGGGACCGTGTTAGCCTCCAGGCGAAATAATATTGTCGGGCAAATGGCGCGCGCGTCTTTACGTATGGCGGTATAAAACTGCAAGCGAAACTTGCCGTCGTCGTAAGAACGCATAGTTCTTACTAGCTATTTCAATTCAAGAAAATCGAGTCTTCAAAGTACCGTACAAGTGATGCTTGCTTTCATCTTTTTCTTTATAAATATGATGCTACGCGATCGTGGGTCCGTACTACACTCCTCGAGTATTTATTTACATGTTTTCGCTTAATACTCAAGTAAACAAATTTAAAAAGCTTTGCGCACAAGCACAGATTTAAATATTTAAATGCAGTGGAGTTATTATGTTCGGAATTGTTTAATAAATACAGAAATAGAAAAAGAAGGAATAATGAACAGATACTTTAAATTAAAAATTAACATAAAAGTAATTAAGTGTTTAAAAGGGATTAAATATTTAAAAGTAGTAAATAAAATTATAATATATTTACTAATTATAATATTTTTTATGCGACGTTGCTTTATGCTTTAAATAATTGAATATCGTAGTTGATATATAAAGGTGCAACCTCAACAACGTAAGTTCTAATTCTTTAATTTTCTCTATCTCTTCAGTGGTATGAACTTTCACCTTACAACTTTAAACAACGACCACTTTGTCACAATTAGAAAAATATATAGGAACACAGCATTTTTATTAAAATACAAAATGAACTTTAGAACTTGTATATATAACACGTATTTGTGTGCATTCATTTTTTAATGAAAAAATCTTTTGTAACGGATTCAATATATTATGACTTTGTTATATTATAACACATTAATAAAATATGAGAAATACTTTTTATTGTAATATGACGTATAAAAAATATGTATGCTAAAAATTGTAAAATTGACGAAAGGACTATAGTTTCGAATAAAATTGTATATAACAGTTTGAAGATGAATAAAATGTTCATATTGTATCTTTGCAAAAACTAATAACTCATACAAGAATATTGATAAATGTTATTATCGAATTAATAACTATTTTTTTGTTTACGTATTTCATATGTACTATCATGTTTATATTGATTTTATATTTATGTAAATTTATTATATTATTATTTACAATTATCGCCTCGGGATTTAACATCCTGTTTGGCTGACAAGTGATAATTTACAATAAGTAGATACGTTATGAGTTGGTTACGCGAGTTTGAAGCGCTAAAATTTGAATTCTAAAATTTGAACAGCAGGCACAATAGCATATCCATAATTAAGTAAGATTTCGAAAAAATTAG
Source organism: Psilanteris sp. ZL-2020 (assembly GCA_022817085.1). Taxonomy (NCBI): domain Eukaryota; kingdom Metazoa; phylum Arthropoda; class Insecta; order Hymenoptera; family Scelionidae; genus Psilanteris; species Psilanteris sp. ZL-2020. The sequence continues at coordinate 15,377 of JABFQC010002138.1, forward strand.
TTTAGTTACATTAGAACAGTTACATTTCATGTGTGGATAAATCACGTTATCAATTAGAAGTTCATATATAACTATTTGTAAATTTATTAACATAATTAAAGAATGGGTTAAATAACAACGTTTTTATAATAATAATAATTATATAATAAATTACATATTTATTCCTAGTTTAGTTACTTGTAATGCTAGAATTAAAAGTAAATTTATATTTTTTTATGTATATAAGATTTACACATTGATTTGTATAAAATAAGATAAGATAAGATAAATGATTATATTATAATAATGAGTAAAAATAAACAATATTTACTTTGTGATACATTTTTACCATACGAATGAAACTAATAAAAGTTAATTCTATATGAAAATATAGTAAATCAATCATAAAAAATGTATACATCTTTCAATGAATGTTCGGTATTTATCCTCAAACATATTCCTTCAGATATAAAAAAAGTAAGCTTCAGCAATGGTCAGTAAGTAAAACGATTCGTTTGAAACGCGGACCAACAGGGGTAACCATTCCTCTGCTCTCTAACGCATTTTATCGAAAATAACCCCTGCATGCTTGGATTTCAAAGGTATAAAGAGCGTTTGTTGTGTTTAATTCAATCTAGATAACAGATGCACTGTTCAAATGGATTAAAATATTTTTCGCACACTTTTCCTTTTCACGAATTTTATTATTTTCCTCTAAATTCCTCCTTTCTCTTTATCTATTTCGTATTATGTTTTTTCCTACTTTATTTATTTTTATTTTATCACGAACATCGTTCGTAGTGAAGTCGGAAAAAGTATTCCACGACCACAGAAATACTCCCTCCTCGAGTTTAAAATCCGACTTGAATACAACGCTGAAACAATTTGTAATGATTATTTTTCTCTGTTCATCTTATTCCTTTTCTCGTTACTTATCTTTTTTCTATTTACTCGTACAAAATGTTTCGAATTATTTTCAGTTGATTCGAGTAAAAAGTTAATTAAAATCTTTTGCACACTTCAAAGCTGCATATGAATTTAATTATTAATATTTTAATTATTCGAGATTAATTAGTATTGCGAAAACTGGAGTGGAGATATAGTCTATTGTTTTTAGCTTTGCATATTTCATTAATGCGTTAATTAGTTAATGTGTATTTCGTTGGATATTCACATTAACAACTATAATTTGTTAATGGTATACTAGAACATATAGATTTTGTGCGTACGATAAAATACTTTAATTTGTAAAAGAATTAATTTTATTTTAATTTTTAAATGAATATTAATTTATTTCATTATTTAATTCAAGGATAAATTCTAGTAATCCATTATAAAATAATTTGTTATTATAATTCTGAATAACGATGAAGTTTAATAATAAGAAATTGTAAGTTCAGAGTTCTCATTTAAAAGAAAATTAAATGTTATTTATTATTTTTAAGATTTATTCAATAAATGAACTATTATAATTAAATTATAATGACACTATTTAGTAGATTGGTATATATGATGATAACATTATATTTACGAAGTACATACATTATTGTTTCCTTTATTATAAGTAGGAACAGAACAGACGAAGAT
>JABFQC010002139.1:0-16941 GCA_022817085.1 Psilanteris sp. ZL-2020
GCCAATGTTGGGCCAGAGGTAACTGGCGTTACATCCCGACGATGGGCCATCATTGGCAACTAACGGTCAGCCAACCGTCGACAGTGTTGGGCCAAGCTTGTGCCGTTTGTTTTTTTCTACATGGGATTTTACTAATATAAAAATCTAAAAATATGTGTATGTTCGTGTTATTTTTATGCAGCATCGATTTTATTTTTATTTTCATAAAACACATTTAAATATATACGTTAACATTTAATAACATTTTTTGCACATGCATATTCTTATTTAATTTAATTACATCAAAATTACATGCCAATTTTCATTACATTTTTAAAATGAATTTTGACGTTTTCATGATGGAGTGCAAAAATCAACTTTCATTTGTGACCAATACCAATGCTTTTCTTAATTAATTTATTCGGTACAAACAAAAAAAGCCTTTGTCGAACGCAAAATCCCATCAGAACAAACCCAGTGTAATGCGCCTGTTCGCGTAATACAAGAAACGTATTGAAACGAAATTATAAATATAGATTGAACATTTGACGCATACCTAGTGACATTAATTCAACATTCCGTCTTTTCCGATAGAAAATAATAAAAATAAAACGACCAAATAATACCACACATTCGATTACGAGATTATTTTCGCAGTAGTTCCAATAATTTGCTAAAAACGAGTCGTGTGCCAAGCACAAAACTTTCACAAATAGCTGAGGCAGATACAAATAAATGCCTCGGCATAATTCAATAGTTGCCCAGCATCTGAAAAATTCCGGCAATTTGACTATAGGTAGCGGATGTTAATGATTGCCGCAGCCCTTAACGAACCAATGGAATTTCAATAATATTAAAAATTCATTTATGTTCTCTACTACATTTATAATGCTTGACATTTATCATGGCGTATAATCGCACACTAACAAAGATAACATATATATATATATATATATACGATGCTCGATGAGTGACAAACATCCACCTAACATATAGCAACAAAATATAAATATATAGATTTGGATACATTCTACATAAACATATCTATAAATCGAAAGTAATAATAAGTATTCAATTACCACACGGAGAAAAATAATCTATGAAAGTTTACTATACAACAAAGCAAATGTACCTTGCACTGTCAAAACTTTCAATATGTCTTACAAATTATTATACTGAAATTGTACCATAAACAAGATGAACATTTGCGTACATTTGCTTAATTTAGAGTAAAATTGTCCTAAATATTTTTCTCCGTGTATTGATATATGATATTATATGTGCTTCACTTTTACGAATATAAATATTTAAGAATATAATTAAATCTAAATTGTCATATTTATGCAATAAACAATCAATTAAAAAGGAAATCATTAAAAGAACAAATTGTTTTGGTGTTTGAAAAATTATTCAATCATTTTTTAAAATTATTATACATTTTAGGGTTACTAAATTACATCTTAGTAACTCCTTAGCGGAAGATTCTAAATATTTGTACTCCGAAACTATTACAGTTATGAACTCAATTTGAAGACCGATAATACTAAGCTTGACAATTGCGAATGGAGATTGAAACTATTTGACACTGCAGTAGCTTAGGCATTATTATATGCTTCTGGTATTTGAAGATGTAATCATATTGATGCTTCCGACAACTAACAGTACTTTTGTTTAAAAATACTTTTATAGTTTAAATATAAAACTGTATATATTTAATGATATAAACTCATTTATAATTAAGCCTGGTCAACGTCTTTTATATATTCTTTGGCTACATTTTAATAGTGCAGGTATAACTGATAAGTAATAACGAAGCAATACACCTTTAGTATAATAAATATAGAAATAAAAATTGTTGTTCAACAAATGTTTATTTGTTAAAGGAGATCGAACGAATCATCTAAAACTTAGAAGGACTAGACCAAAGATTTACAGTTCGTAGAGGTTTTATCGAAGAATTAGGAAAATTAAATTTCGAGTAGACATGAATTATATTAGAATCGTTATAATTTTGTATTGGAAAAACATTAAATATATGTGTTAAAACAATTTCTCTCGTTATATGTGAACATAAATTTACCAAAACCATATAGGCATAAATGAATAAAACTTGTACAAACTATTTGTCTAAAACGGAAAATTTGAATTGATTATATACAGAAGCTTACAAAATAACTTATGTCATATATTTTGAAAAAATATCGTAAAAGATGCGAATTCAAGATATCGTGTGTATGAGATGATACGCAGTCCGTTGATTGCATAAAATAATATAGAAACGACAAGTATTTTGCGTGGGATGTTTATCGTGATGTCTGTTATCCGTAGATAAATGTAAACATTGTTTCAAATATGTTGAGACAGCGAAGCAGTAATATCTTATGCGCCACGCAACAGAGTTAAGACATTCAAATGATGTCGGTGTTATTCCACTTAGATATATCAGCGACATTGGACGTAAAGTTCAGTTTCCTTTAATTCCAACAGACGAAATACATGAATGTTGAAATAACTGAATTCGCTCACAAACTGCATACATTATAAGAAATACACAACAACAATTCGCATTTCGGAAAATGTCTACTTCATGCAACTAAAATGTTATAAACTTTGATATAAAATGTATTAATAATGGCTTTTAGTATCGCAAATAAAGATAATTTTTATAAACTTATAAAACAGAATCGTGTGTGTGTTTAATAATACAAAATGTGGAAGACAGCATAAAGTAAGTCGATGCATTTGTAATTATTATTAGTAAGTAAAGCACTGTATTGCTTTTATTCACGATTTCATTGGAAATATTGTGCATTAAAATTAATTAAAATATCGCAAGTTAATAATTAGTATACAATATAATATCAGTTTTGTTAGTTATATTGATACACAAAATACTATAACCAAATAACTTTAAATATTAATGTGAAAATATGGCTGTGTGCTTAAAATATAAATATGCCAGTTACAGGTATATATTGTATTAATTATAATAAATAATTCACCAATACCATGAAGTGTAATTAAAATTGCATGATTAAAAAACAATTTTTCGTTGCTTTAATAAAATATGTTTTAACGGGATAAATGAATATGTACAAAATACAAATATGGCTCTGATTTTGGTATCGATTTGAAAGCATTATTTAAACGTATTCAGGAGTCACATGCGGTTAACAATAATTGTTGAAAATCACGTATGTAAAGTGAAATAATTTATGGTTGCACGCATACTACTGCATATAAATTGTTAAAAATGATATGAGTGTCGTTTAAATTATCTTACACGATAGGAGAATTGTAAAACAAACTAGAAACCAATTACGTGAAATTCGTAAATGATTGATAATTTAGTACACGTTGGTAGAGGCAGCGTTTGAATTGAATACATTAATACAAAAAATATAATAACGTTTGCAATCAAGATGAAAGCAAATAATTGGCGGTACCGATGCTTTAGTAGACAGCATCCAATTATGCTATCAAAATGCCTAAACAAACCCGATCTTAATCGTACCCTGTCAACAGTGATTTCGAAAATACGCACTTTTGCCAGCAACGAAAGTCTTGAGCCAATTTTCATATACTATTCAAACAAACGCAGTCAGTTACACGATCGAAACCCCTACCGAATTGGGTTTGGCAATTACAACCCTACAATTAAAGGCGCAAAAAAGCAAACAACCGAATCCCATAATTATCGCAAAACAAACTGGTTGTCGTGCAAAAAACCGTCATCATTAACTGACGTCCGGGGCCGGGTAGAGTGAGAAAGCAAAATAGAAGAAAGGAAAAGTGCTCGTCAAACAACAAAAGTACTGTTGACATGAACAACGACACGGTAACGAAATCGTTTCTGAAGTACAGCCCAATAGGACGCGTGTGCAAAACGAAGGCAAAAGCAAAAAGGAGCAGAAGAGACTCGGTCGACCAGGAGGAAGCAAACGTCGTCGGCCGGGCCACGATTAGCATTCTCCCATGAAGGAATGCGCCAGCCGTGTCACGCCGGACGGTGATCGGCGCGAAGCCGCCTGGAAAGCCTCTTTCGCAGCTCGACTCGGCTCCGCCCTTCCTCGTCTTAACTTCTCTATCTGTCTCTTCCCCCGTCTTTATCCCCTTTTTGCCTCGCCCGTCTTCCTCCTTTTTTCGCCATTTCTTTTTCTGCTTCTTTGAATACTCTTTCGTTTCTGTCGTATTCTTTTTCACGTTTTGTCCGCTCCAAAATTATTAAAATTAGCCTCCAGTGGGCATCCGTCTTTCAAGAGAGAAGAAGAAGCGGAGGAAGAAGAATCATCATTGAGTACTTTCCATCAATGTGACACGACACGTCCCAGCCTGGATTGACTGACGCACGCGTCTTCCTTAGGATACGTGCTCAACGCGAGATACGCCGTGGCAGATAACGTCGCTGTACGTTCGAGATACCGATACCGATGGCAAACGGTACGTGACTCGTAACCGCTCGGTCCAATCCGACGCTCAGCCTCAAATTATTTTATCCGTGCCACCATTGTGATACGTGTCTTGGAGCGATGCATAACATATGCGAAAACACGTGACTCGCTTGGGCTCGATACGAATTGCATTAAACGTTACAATTGTTGTTGCGCGCGTGTGTGTATGCATATATATATATAGGCTTATTGCCAGTGGCCGAAATACCTGTTGACGCGACGCCCTTGTATCAACAAAGAAGCGCGGCCAGACATAAATGCGTAATTGTGCCTCGGCCGGTATCTTTTTGTCCGCGCTGATTGATGCATTGGTTATAGGGTTTAAAACGACTCGCTGATACTTATCAGGATACCCGCGCGGTCTCCGACGAATTGAAAATTTGATCAGTTTCCGCAGCAGGCAGACCGTGAACGATCAGTCAAACCAACGCCAAGCAATTTCAATTGACTCTTTCAGCTTCTTTGCTCCGAGATTAATCTTCGTTTCCCTCAGCCGCTTTCTTTTCTTCTCCCATCGCGGAAGGTTACCTTTGTCTACCGGAAACAAAGTGAGGATATAAAAGAAAAGGCTCCGAGTGCGAGGAAAAACTTTCATAAAAGGAATCAGCGGTTGTTCGTCGAGTCAGCAATAAGGGGTGATAAGTGACGATGATAAAGAATACACCGGATCGATTCCGCGCGGTATTACGTATCAATTACAATCTCGGTGTTTTGCTTCTAATTGCACGCTCGCGCAACAACAAATTGCTCAAACATCTGTTGTTCCGCGGGAATATATATATAATATATAATACGCAAGCCGCGATCGGGAGGTAAGAAGCAAGCGCGCTCGGTTTCGTAATACCGTAATATAACATGATAATCAATCACGAGTAATAAGTCATCGATTGCCGAGCGCTCGGCAAAAAACACAATCGAATGCTAATTCCCTATTAAAAATTGAAATTGGACTTTCTTTGATCCAACTAATTGCTGGCAGCTCCCGATGATTAACTGACGTTTCTTTCAGCGCACCAACAATTACCGGCGGCTTCGACCTTGCAGGCTAATTGGAACTAGCCTTCAACATTTTTATTCGCGCACCAAAAGTGTTCAATTACATTTTCCGTAATTGAACGAGGGTGACGGAAAATTGGATCCGGATAATAGTCAGGCAACGGAAGACGCTCGCTGTTTTGTATCAAAGTAGTGCCTATGGTCTGTGTGTGTTACAATTGGATTAGACGACGGCCGAAGGAAAGCGATTCGTTGAATTATTGCGAGCTTACCGAGGGACTAACCGACGCAGGCAAATTATGCAAATTATATTTACTTTCGCTCACAATCGCTTAGCAACTCCGTAACGGCGTTACGGCTTCGGATGACTCGAACCGACCGAGTCGTGTGGTGGTGACCTTTTTGAAAAACATCTCACGTTGCGCCAACAGACGATATAAAACGTTAGATACCGAGACAGACGGCATCGCGAGTCAAGAAATATAATTCAACGAGCTCAGATGTCAATTAACTCGCAGCTGAATGTTTTCCCAACGCAGACTTTGTTACCGGTTGCCAGGAAACGTCAGATTCGTTTGGTAATAGATAACTTTCTCGCGAACGCCGCCATGCGCTTGTCAAATTATCAGTCTTGGATATAGAATCCGACGCTATAATATTCATCCCCATCAATATGCGACTATTCGGCAGTTACATCGTTTCAGTGTAATTAAGTACATATCCCGCTTGAGACGAGTTTAATTACGCAACGCCGCCACATAATCACAAAAATCTTAGATTTCCCTTTGGATCACCTCCGGCGGTGCGAGCGCAACAACGCGCGTACACAAGTATATGAATGAATCTGAGCCCGGCGTATTAATTTGACATTAAGACGCGATATCGGCAATTCGTTTTTGCGATTTGCACGATTCAAAGTTCCTCGTCGGTGGTTAATTTCGAAGCCGCGCGGCAAATTAAATGCGTTGCACTCAACAATCGACTCTTACATATTATAATATTATTTATTGATCGTTGTGTATAGAACATTACTAAAACTCCCCTGAATAAATAAGCAGCATCGTGCTCGTTCGGAACAATGCAACTGATGAATAATTAAAGCAACATGCACGATATTTATGATTCATTACGAATGGTAGAAAAGAAACCATAGCACTCTGTCATCGCTCGTCAATTTATTTTCAATTAATTTTATTCGCGGAGCGTTGGACAGCGAGCGAAAAAGGCGAATGTTTTTTCCTCGACTCCCAACGGCGACGCAACAAAAACAGCGCGCGCAAAATCCAACTTCCTAACTGAGCGATTCCTTTCTAATAAAGACTCGATTTATAACAGGAAAAGCTAGTTGCGAGCCCATCAGCCGCGTCAATAAAAGTTACAGATCCTTAATAACGGCCGCGGACAAACAGAGTCACAAACAAACAAGCGAGCGACGAGCAAGATGGAAAAGAACAACAAAGGAAGCAATTCCGGCATCGGACAGACAAAGGGTGCCCGCGGCAATGACGAAGCCGACGTCGCGAATGCAAATTCACTTTTTGCGGTATTAATTTTGGAATAATCGTTCGCCGCTGATTCGGGATCGCGCGCGAGAAGTAGCCGCGCGCTCTCGGAGTCGAAGCACGCGTTGGCGTTTGCCAGTTTATCACCCGCACCCGTTAAATGTTTCAGTTACACGCACGCCCGTCAAGCCCGCAATGACGCTCCTTATGTATTTCTAGTCCGAACTCGCCATAGATAGAAAATTGCCGACAGGCCGTGTCGTAATTATCGCGCCAACTTTTTCTCCGCGAGCTTTTATACCGACGAGCGAGGGAAGCCCGAGTCGATTACGAGAATTTGATACCAGATCGTTTGACTTTCATCCGTTGTTCTCGCCTCCCGATATTATAACGAAGAGACGTTGCCCGTGTAAATCTCACGCAAATTCCATGACGTTTACCGTCACAAAAAATGAAAAATACCACTTAAAGAAACCGCGAAATACCGCTCGCACCTTTGCGGAAATTGCCACGAATTCGCTCGGCAATTTCGTACTTACCAAATTTACGTAGACCGGATTTTATGAATTTGTTTGCGCCGAGTTTGTACAAGACTTTTATTCTTTACTTCGTTTCTCAGCCCCGACAAACGTATTTATTAAAATGCACAATTCAGAATAACATTGCCACAAAAACTTTCCTTTATTACAATTATAACGAAATTTTGTTGTTTGAATTTGCATATTTAAGGAAAATGCTTTCAAAGCTGCTCAACAAATTAATACTTTTTTATCATCCGCCGCGACGCCGATAAGGATAAAATATTCAAATATAAACTACGGACATTTTTTGATATCGTTAACTTAATATTCGCACGGTCGTATCTGTCGCGACACATATAAGCTATTACGCCAAACTTTTTTTCGGTATATTTGATACATCAGCTATTCATTTTCTTTTCGAATTAAGAAAACTATTTGTCTCGATCCCTTTACGTGCCGCGTCTTTTTTCGCGTAGTTTCATTCTGCTAGTTTATTTACCATATAGCAATAATTCGATTGGCGCGTTTATTAGAATAAAATAAATTATTTGACATCATTAAAGCAATGCATCATTTATATAAAATAAATAATTATAACAAGTTTAAACGCAATCTATCAGTGTAAACAAATTTAGTTGGTAATAAACACGAGTTTCAAAAATGGATGCAATTTGAGAGATTTATTATATGGACGTAGGATAATTGAATTGAGCGCAGTGGAAGAATGCTAATGATCTTGGCACAATAGAATTATGCACTGAAACTGATCTCCAAGTTTATTGTTTGGATGAATTATAAGATAAAATGAAAATTAAAAAGCAGAGCCGAATCGTCATGTGGCGGTGTCAACAAAGATTTAATCCATAATCGAAGGTTTTCGGGCAAACTCGTCTGTGTCAATTTTATCGCAACATTTATCAAATCTGGTTCGTTGCAATGGCATTATTTAAATTCCTGAGCAGCGTAATAAAAAGCTGTTTAGCATTTTCGATATCTTATCGGGCGGTAATACAAGCAACACAGTTTCAATTTAAAGTTGTCGTTTTTGGGCGCGCGGGAGGGTGATTCACTGGCAGAATCGGGTGAGACTTATTGTTGGAGGCACGTTTATATATCAGCGCCAGAAGACGCAGCTCGTATGGAAATGATTCGATAATGGATCGGGACCGATGGTTGCGCCAACGCGACCGCTTCCCCGTTGCTTTGCGATAAAAAATCGGGGCTCGTGTCAACGCGCGATGAAAAATGACGCGATAGTTGTTTAAAGAGACACGGCGGTAATTAGACGGCGTCGCATAAAGGGGTGCGACCGGCCGCGGGATCGGCGTTTTATTTTGGGGTCGAACGGTAAACACTCGTATTGTCACGTCCGCAGGCTCGGCACAAGTTTATCGCAGTCACGTAAAGTGACTTTTCATCAAGCAAGCTCGTTACCAAACGCCGGCGAGAGCCACTGCGTCTCGCTCGCGGAGAGGAAATAAAATCTGATGGAAAAGCAGTGGATATCATGAGTGCGCGGAGCAACGGAGGAGCCGGCAAAAGCAAGCGAGCGAGAGGGCTATGCTGCGGTGGTTGACAGGTTAGCCATCTTCCTTATCTCCCCATCCTCCGCCACTTGTTCTCCAGACGCTCTGTATAGAACACGTTCTCCGGTCTCGGCAAAAACTGACTATCCACAAATTGAAAGCGCCGGCTGTTCCTTTACTTTCCCGCAAGATACTTACATCGCAACATTCTCACGTGGATTCTTGATTGCAAAACACTCGGCTAGTATGGGGTAGCTCGCATCGAAGGACACTACGAGAATATATATGTTTCGCGGGACTTTTTGCGCCGCGAAGAGTGTAACGTACTCGGGGAATCAGCCGCGCGGCCTCTCCCCGTCTCCCCGGCCCTAAGTGGATATACTCGTTGAGTTAGTTGTAACTCGCGATGCCCGAGATCTCCAACCAGCCGACGGACTTTTCTTTACGTGCAGACCCTAACGACTGTACGACCGAGTTGACACGCGAGTCCTTACGCCAGATCGTTTCTTTTTCATCCGTCCCGCATATGTGATCCACAATTTCTCGTTCAAAATTAATCTTCCGCCGTACCGCAAAATAAATTTCACTCTGTAAACGATATCATCTTTTTTCCCCTTCCTTTGCTTTTTGTCGTAACAATAGTGAATAACTATAATGTCGATAATTCCACTAGATTTCATACGTACGCATAAATCGGCTATTGCCATTCCCATTTGCTCCGTGCTCGTATTATTATCATTATCATTATTACATTTTTGCTAAATTACAAAAACGTAATGACACGGTATGTATTTGGTAAAGAAAAGGTTCTAAAACAAATATTATATTATAATTGCTTATCAATTTGTTGCACGCATTATAAACACAACTATATTATTAAGCCAATAATAACGCTCGAAAGACTTATCGGATAAATGACAACGCGTATATATTATAATTGTAACTCGCGCTGGTATTTCGTATTATAAGCCTTGGATTTATTGGCTACTGGAAAAACGACTTTTTGGAGTTTCGAGTGGAACGTAAAGGTATATCGCATAAGGATTATGTAATTTGACACGAAATTTACTCGACTTTTTAAACGATTTGCGCTCGGACTCAAATTGGGTCGAAATTGGCGGCGTGGCATAATGGTCGCAAAAATGCACAACTAATTGCGCCCGCGCGATCGCTAATTAGAGTCTCCGAGCGATCGATCGCGTCATCCCTTAGGAAATCTCAGCGATAATGCATCAACCGCGACCAGCAAGCTGACAATCCCGCGCGTCTGCGATCTTTAACGGCACATTTATTGATTTTACAATTTATGTTGACGTCGCACGGACCTCTGGCGAACAATATTGCGCTTGTCACACTCAACCGACACACTTCGATGGTTCTCTCGCCTCGCGCTTCGTTAGTTATTTCATTACCTCGGTGTGATTACTTCTTTTCGAAGAGCTTAGCAAAAGAATTGCGCGATATTAAACTACGCAAATAAAGATTCGTTTGGGCAACAAATTATAACATTATTGAAAAGCTAGAGTCCGTCGATTTTACTATTAGAGCAATTTTGGTAAATTTTTGATTGTGCTTTTCACCGTTAAGAAAAATAATCACGAATTACGCGAGTTGAACAAGCGGGATAAGAATGACTGAAATTCTTTACAACTCCGGCAAAGTCAAAGTCTGCGTCGGCCCTGTTTACCAAAAAAATAATTTTCCAAGCGAGTACGCGCTTTGAAACTAAGCGAAAAGAGAGGACCAAGTCGGGGAAAAAAAGCAACAAAAATAAACGGGGAGGAGAAAAAAGTCGAGGGGAATGGACGAAGAGGATACGGCGTCGAGTAATTTTTCAGCGAACAGGTTTTCGGACAGAAGGAGCGAGCAACTCGTAGCTTGCGAGTTCACGAAATCCGACTTAAGAGTTTGTTTAAAGACCGTTTCTTCTGCTCGACTCACGGAACCCGGCGGTCATTAAAGGTCGATTTGCCATTCGGATAAACGGCAGCACCCATTGCCGCGAGCAGTTATTACTTTACGCTCGGATAATCATCTTTGTCATAAGTCATAAGTTAACGCGGCGGTGGCGCGCGAAGGGGGTCCCGTTGGCAGTGGCCAAAGGACCGGGACTAGTATAGACGACAACATTGCATAAAAGTGATCAAGAAAAGACCGGCGACGAGGGATAAGTATAACGGAGACGGATAAGCCGAGAACGAACGAGGAAGAGGAAGAAGCTGAAAGCAACTAACTCAGACGCTTATCGGTACCAGAAAATCCTTAGTTGGAGCTACATATTTTTGCCATTGGTTCCCGTTCTGACCTTCCGAATCCCATTTACCTGATATCTTTTTAAGGAGCTACAGTTAGAAAGATTGGGCTCGCAGACAGGATTCCGAGTCTGTTATAAGATTCGGTTGATAAATACGGCCGAATGAAGCAAACTTGCAAATCAGTGAGATCGGTAATCAAATTCACAGTACTGAGGTAACATTAAATATTACCTCGGTACTTTGTTTCGACCATCAATTAAAGCACGAGTCTTACACTTGCAATCTATTGTTTCGCAAATCAAACATTTAGAACAATTAGATATTAGATAATAGAATTAAGCATTATAGATATGGATGAAACTATTTCGGATCACCTTTTCATGTTCAATTTATCTACTTGGCCATGCGTATTATCATAATATATTCATACAAGATAAATCGTTGCCAATTTTAAACTTGTCAAACGTCAATCTGCTCCCACTTCCCAATTCGTTATACTAAATATCGACTTATTTATTTAAACGAGCGCTGAAATAACCGTTGCACGAGTTGTAAAGAAAAATTGCGATGGAAACCGTATGGAAAATTTAGTCAGTCGACATTTGCATAACATGAATTATACCACATTACTCGACTTGCAGATAATCATCCACTAAAAGAGTAGGTGTCTTTTAATATTCAATTTCTCAATAACTGTACTATGAATTATGTTCAACTTGTACCAATACGCTAGGTACATATTCATTTATCAGGCATACAAATTTCAACGCACTGGCGTTTAATCTTGATTATTCCCGTACCTCCTTAATATTATCTCCCCATCTACATCTCGGTCTCTCTTCCGCAGGTTTCCAGATCAACACCGTAAAAGCTGTCTCGGACTTCTTTGTACAGACGAAGGTCTTACCCTCGACAACCCACAAGATTCGATTATCCTCTTCGAAATTCCAAGAACTTCTCCGGACATTAAATTTGTATCGAATATTCCGGATCAACTCAATTTCCCTAAAACTCTAGAAATCAAACTCAAAAGTGCAAAGCTGCAACAACGAGTAACAATTGATCGCCGTGCCTTTGGCTGGTTCGTCATCGTCACAATCGGATCGTTTTAATCAAATTAAGCGTGGTTGAAATAATCTCGCGGCAATCACCGCCGGCAACAAAACTTGAAGGAGCCTAATCCGCGCATAATTTCCTGCGTCGATATTGCCCCTTTGCAATTGAATTTCGCCAGAGGCTACGTAGTCTCGGCGTCGCGCGCTCCATTGCAATGTCGCGGATACATCGCAGGAGTAATAATTTGGCGAAGCGTCGTTGCAATTGGGCTCCCGCACGGAAGTCGAAGGTCTGCTTATATACGCCCGTAATATAACGAGGACTCAGCTATTCGATCGAGCGCGGATAGAGCATCTATCTATAGGGGATCTTGGTGGAATCGCTTTTTAATAAGGTTGATAAAGTTAACCAGCCGGAAGATAGGTGGGACGCGAAGAGAAAACGTATCGGCTGAGGTACGTATGGCTGCCTCCAAAGCGGATGCAACGCGAGAATAATTCACGCGTTATCTACGCCATCTTAGCAGGAGTGCGGCATCTTTCACGGATCTTTAGAAGCGTTCCTCACTCCCTCCGTCCGTGGCCGAGCTCTGCGTATAGCGGACCGACCCGAGTACTCTCTTTGCATGTCTGCCCTTCTCTTTCTTTTTCACATTCTTTCTCCCTTTATCACCGTGTACCGACCGATCCTTCCTTGTTTTCTGCTTCCCCGCTGTTCACGTGCAATGGACCAACGCAACTCACCCAAAATACTTTGTTGCGTGAACGATGAACCTTCACGATCGCTGCCACGAAGGATATATCAGATTGTATATTTTGGACGCTCAGTTACAACAAATATATATTACAGTTTTGCGTACATTCTTAAAACTTGCCGGCTTAAATGCCCGCATATTTAGAACAAGTATTTCATTTTACCAAATCCAAAAACGAGAACGCGTACATTTTTCTATACATACTCGCGACATTTTTTAAACTTTACTTTGTTATTTTCCTTTAATTCTGTTTGTTGTTAATCAAATGCCAATTAAGTGTAATTATTTCACTTTTCTATGATCTTCTGTCAAAGTACAAAGAACTAAACTACGTCGGATTTTGTGTAGACTAATTTATACTAATATGTCACATATGTATCAGTGTAAATTTGAGATAAAAAATGGCACGGATTTAATTATAAACGGTAACTCCCATGGCAATAAAAAGTCACTCATAGAAATATGGCCAAAACATCTTACGCGATGAATATTCCGGAATCTTCATGTTTGTGCAACAGCAACCTATAAATTGAAGTTTCGATTCCGAGAAAAACTCGCGTAACAAACGACTGCAGTTAAATTATCAAAGGCATCAACGTACCAAATTTACAAATAAATTTCCAAGATTGTCAGTGGTATTTTTACATCGGTCGATTAAAATGCAACAAATGTACCAAAACAATAATATAACTAGGATTATGTGATTTGATTCCCTGTTACATTTTACAATGCACAAAGACAATCACTGCTGGAAAACACAAAGGTAAATTGGATGTTCGGTCAAAATTGAATTTCAAGGAACAGATTCAATTAGCTGCGATTGTTATTTAATAGACGATAGAATATAAACTTAAATAGAATCGATCGAGCTTTATTAGCTTAATGACGTAGCGTCCAAACAAGAATAACAACACAAGTACACAATTTATGAAAATTGCCCAAATGTTTACGTATTAAAACGTGACAATGTTACGATTGTTAGAATTTCTGGACAAAATGTTCTCAAATTTACGTTTCATTAATGTTATGACATTGAATAATAATTAAGCCGTAGATTTATAATCAGCGTGCATAAATGCAAACATTCTATATGTATATATATTATTCAATAAGTTTAAAAATTAGTTCAACTACAGCATTTTACGAATAAACAATAATATTTAAAACAGAATATTAATGAAGCGTAAGTTTAAAACCATAGCCAAGTTTATAAAATCTTGAAACGTACTTTGAAAAGTCAGCTTAATAAAGTAGAAAGTTCATGTAATAAATTACCTGAAGTAGTTCAGGCGCGTACCGTTTTTGGCCATTTTGAAAGCATGGTCGCAAATTGTTCGCAAAATATCAGGGGATAATAAAATATATAATATATTTGAAAATTTCATATTTCAGAACTGCAGAGAATCCTTGTGAAGTGAAAAGTTTTGGTAACAGATTGCGCGAAATTTCTTCGATCGCTTATAAAAGGGCTGAGGTCGCAAATTATTTGATAAATAGAAAACTATAAAAATGACCGAAATATTAGACTATTTCTTGTGCCTCGACAATTCTCCGATACATTTTATACAGCTTACGCGCGAGCTGTTTACACGATGAAATGAAAGCTTTATTTTCATTGATATTACATCGGTTAAATCACATTTTTAACGATTACTTTTTCTCACATATAAATATCATTCTATAAACGTTCGATATATGAACTTATTTTTAGTAAAATTTTATTTTTTCAAACCAGTTAAGGTTTTTGTCTAAACAATCAAAAACAAAACTTTGAGACAAGAGTTTAATTATTAATGTAATAAATAACATTATAAAAACAAATATTTTATAATAAAATAGCTCTTTGTATTAATTAAAATTTAATTTTTAACACAATTATTTCATAATATTTCATATAATAATTAAAATATTTATTCATTTTTACTTATTTTAAAAAAATGTAGATTATTATAGTAATATCATTTTACCTGAAAAATTACACACACAAAATTGTACATACACAGTTACAATTGTGCGCTGTAAGTTTTTATAGAGAATATCTTCATATACACTATTAATACTTTTAAGATTTTTAACATTGAACAACACATATTATATTACAATATATATTTAGATAATTTTAATTGGATCATAAATGTACTTTGTATAGTATTCACTTCATCTTATTTCTATAGATCGAATTTAACCGAAATATAATTTGTAATACTTCAAATAACAACCGTCTTATATTTCTTTAACAAAAATTAAAAAATTTGTTATAAAACAGTAATGAACTAAGTTAAAAAGAACTTATTATTTTATTATATTAAGGAATATATTAAATTCAGTAACAAAATATGTTAATAACAATTATTAATCAGACATATAGATTTTACTCACAGAAAAATATAATTCATAGTTTTCTATTAAATTAAGATAATTATTTGTTAAATTAAACAATGTTGCACACTTCAATTTACAAAATGAGTCAATTGAATGTCAATTACTAAGTTTATTATAAACATATACTTCAAATATTAATGAGTTATTAAAATATCATATATCGTAAACTATTAAGTTTTGATTTAATTACGAATAATTTAAAATGACAATATTTTAATATTATTTATTTCATTATAATACTAAATTATATAAAAAAAACAATTGTTCACGGTTTTCGGTTTACATTAATCAAGTAAATTAAGGCTTATGTATTAGATGAATCACAATATATATTTAATTATAAATCTCTCATATTATTCATATTAAAATAAATCTATGATAAGTTTATTTTAGTCAAATTATCTCAGAATATTTGGATCAATGAAAAATCTTAATAACTATATATTTATAAAAATAGCTATTTCAATATTTGTTAATTTACATTTGTTTGAAATGAAAACTTTATGTTAATATTAAAAATAAACAATCTATCGTTATATTAACATACACAAAATTTTAATAAAATAATTATTATTATAACTTATTTGAATTTTATAATAAAAAAATTATTTTAAGTACATTTACTAATAATTAATAATGAATGAATCTGATTTATGGAGTTCCATTTGATTTTAAAATGACCATTCAACCAACTATAATTATTTTATATTTAAGATGTCATTTTTTGTTGCAATAAAATAACTAAGTTACTTTTTAAAACATTAAACAATACACTTTTCAATGATAAGTGATCTTGTAATTTTAAAATGTAATAAATAATATGTATTGTAATATATATATTATAATGGTTTTATTTTTTAAACAGTATTTTATTCTATTATGAACATTATTTACAATTGTGACCACCATTTGCAAAAGCCGAATTATAATTTTTAATTATTATTTCACTAAATAATTGTTAATTTTTAATATAATCAATATAATAATATAATCAAAATAATAATATTCAATATAAAAATATTTCCAGAGAATAATTAACATTTATCCCTATAACATTACATTTTTTTATACTGATTAAATAATAAATTAAATTTTAAATATGTATAAAACTGAAGTAATATTATTTTTTTATATTATTATTCTTGGCAAATTATGCATTATTCATAACATAGAACTTTACTTTCATTTTCGTACTCAGCCAAGCATATATTCACAATCAAAAATTTGAAATTCGTGAATATTGCTAAGTCTAAATAAATCTATCTCAGTTCATATCTTAAAATAAATAGCGTATTTATTATTATACTTTTACGTATACGTATATACACATATAATAAAAATGTTATCAAAGTTATATTGACAATTTAATTGATGGCTATGTTTTAAGTATAAAAGATAATTGTCCCAAAAATCAAAGCATCAAATTATGTAAGACGTCGAAAAAGATGAATTTATATATCCTCAATCATTAATTTTAAATCTTAAGTAATTTGATTAATTAAATATTAATTAATAAGTT
>JABFQC010002140.1:0-16938 GCA_022817085.1 Psilanteris sp. ZL-2020
ACACTCAGAAAATTTAAACGTAGAAAATTGCTGTTTATAATACTAATTTGGAGACATTAAAGTAAAACCCTAAAAATTACTGTTTTTCCTTGTAAAAATACAGTTTTTCATACCAAATTTTCCTTCTGTTTTTTATTATAATGCTATTATAAACAATAATTTTTATGATTTTGTTTTAATGTCGCCAAATTAGTGTTATAAACAGCACTTTTCTAAGTTTAATTTTTCTGAGTGTAGTATAGTAATTTTGCATTGTTTTTGTTTCGATATCCTTGGAACGCCAGACTTATATAGTAATGTTTAATATATAACTTTTTTCTACGTGTATTGGCCAATAAATTTTAATGAGACCTAAACAATATTATATAAACTCATTTTTCGCATTTTTAATATATTTATAATACTGTTGTTACTTAAAATGGCGTGTAATATTTTAATTTCCGTATTTGTATCACAAATTTATTCTTACATCCTTCTAAAACATTTTATACAGTAATCGCAAATTGTAAAAAATTGTTACAAAATACATTATATTTCCTAAATTTATAAACTAATAAAAATAATACAATAAATAATAAATAAAATCCGCACCTACATTTAAAATTATACCTTGAAAATTGAAAAAAAGTATTCATAACAATCAATATTTTGTATTACAGAAACGCGCAACATTTTCTTTCCTTCCTTTTTATTTGTTTCTTAGGGTTTTCCATTGATGTTTGCGAGTGAGATTCATAAACAAGCTAAATTGGAAATGTAGGTTTGACCTAGAGAGAGGAAATGCTTCCGGACTTGGAACCAGGTTACAACGCAATGGTCCTAGCTATCCACGCGTTGGACGGGTCAAGTTTACGTCCCCGATTCCATAAACCCCTTTCGGCTTAGCGGACATCCCCCGAGCCTCATCGTATTTTGCTCCGTGCGCGTCCCTTTACTGTACTGCACCTTCTTGGCATCACCCTTCTTTCACTTTAACCCTCCTACTCGTGTCATTATCGTTTCACCCCGTGAATAGGGCTACTGACCTTTCGATGAATTCAACAACTTTGTTTCCGAATCGTCTTAATATGAGATTTTCGAAGTCAACGTCCTTTTAAGTACGGACGAAGTTAATTTTGCTATCAAAATTGTTCGGAAGCGCGATTCTGGTGGGAAAATAAAAATCTTAATGATACACATTGAAAAAAGTTACATTATAAAATACCATACTTATAGATTTATACACTGAGAAAAATAAAACATGAAAAGTTACTGTTTATAATACTAGTTTGAGGTCATATGCTACAAATAGTCAAAATTTACTGTTTTTAATAGCAAAATATCAAGTTATTTACATAGAAAATTACTGAATTATAATAATATATTACTGTTAAAAACGGTATCATATGGCCCCAAACTAGTGTTATAAACAGTAATTTTTCATTTTTTATTTTTCTCAGTGTAAGGATATCATGATTAGTATTATGCAAATCTTATAAAATATAGCTAATTTGTCTGGAAGATATTGTATTGTTCAGAAGTTGTATAATAATTTGAGAAATATTTGGTTCCAAATCCCTGAAATACCATAAGTATAGTCATTTTTAATATAACACTTTTCACCGTGTAATATTACTAAAGAAAACGTTTGATTTCAGTCGACTTTTAATTGAACGAACATACACAAAGTTGTTTATAATTATAAATTTATTTGTTAATTATTATTGCAATGAATAATTAATAACGATTGTGTTTCGAAATAAACATATTTTTGCGATATTTCAAATTGATGAACAGCCTCATGAATTTTTTTCTTTGACAAGTTACTTTGACATCCAACGTAATATCCCTTGAGGTTAATGAGGGATGCAGCGTTCATAAATTTACATGCAAAATTTATTTCTTGGTTACATTACCAGAAAATAGAAATTTAAAATACAGTTTTTACTGAAATTGAGTATAAATCCTGCGATCTTTAATGTTTAGGGTTTGTTATGTTTAGTGTAAAATTAGATGTATTGCGTAATTAAAGTATATTGCAAAAAACAAATTATAAATAACTTTTAAAACTGCATTAAACAATATGTTACATGAATATAATTTATTGAAATACAAATTTAACTTACACATTTCAAAATTAAATTAAAATTGATTAATGGTTCAAATATTACACTCTTCACTTCAAAGGATTTATATAATTATTTCCTTTCCTATTTAAATTTGTCAATTCATTAATTTATGTAAAATAAAATTAACTAGAATTTAAACAAATATTAATGCGGAAAGAATAATTTTGTATAAAAATAAAAAAAAGTAACATTGATATTATAACAACAATTTCAAAATTAAATCATTCTTAAGAGTAATCTTACCATAAAATAATATTTAAATCAAATTATTTTCTACGGATTTGAATCTCGACGATTTCTCTCTGATTTTAGTATACAGAAAGACCGCCGAGCAATACTCGATATGCGGTGCAATCAAGTTTTCATAGATTAGGTCTCTCATACACGAATCAACTTGGAAAATGATGTCGACCCTATATATATTTAAGAGAACTAATCTACACATTACTATGCTCTCTTAATACAAAAACATGTTACTGGAATATATAACATGTTGTATCTCTGCCATATTCGACTCATTTTTATGAAATTCATGGCTCTTGATATTCATCTTATTATATTTTATCCATATAATTTCATATTATCTTTCACTCAGCTAATGTGAAGTGAATTAAATCAAAATTGAAATATATAGATATACCAAACTTAATTTCATGGTAACACATATTCGGTACGTACACGTGCCGTTTTGGTATATGTTTTTGAACTGTAAGCCATATTTGTTTGTCAAAAAATGCTCAGTTAATTTATTTTAATTCAAGATTGCATCTAATCGTGAAAAAAATAGCTTGTAATTTTACTCGTTACACTGACTAAATAATGAATCTCATATGTAACTTTTTAAAATCATTTATAATCTTTTTATCGCAGTTTTCCAAATGATATATTATTTTAATCAGTTTTAGGATTAATGACGATAATAAACGATAGAAGTTGTTTACTTCGTTTGAATTATTCATCGCTTCAAATATTCATTTAATCCTAGTAATTTGATATATCCTCCACTCAGTCAGCAAAGATGGAATAATATCCATAAATAGAAAAAATATATAATACGTCCGAAAATGGTTTGTTAAGAACTGTTTAACTCTTACCGAAGTTACGTTTTTAGTATTCAATAAAACATCGTTTCATTCAATGAATGCAAAGACGGATATTAAATATAAAAATAAGAATCTTGAAATTCTATAAAATAAATATGTAACTGCAATTTGGTAACGTTTCAATTGCGGTTTAATCTTTTCACGAATTCTGTAAATAAATTCATTTCTATGAGTTTTAACCAGTTTGTCAGCGATGGGAATTTGTATACACTAATTTACGGCTTTATTCATTTCATTAAGATCGATATTTATATATATATATAGATATATTTCGCTCGTTGCTTTAATTAATTTTATAATAGTCATAGATTTTTAATGAACGAATTCTTCCGTATTTGTGGCGAAATAAACTTGGATTATTTTTCCTTCAATATATATAACGAAAGATTTTATATTTAATTTTTGTGTTATTTTCTTATAATCAATATATATTATCATTTTTGTTCAAAAATTCTTAGCATACGTCTACTTAGTTGTTCTTCTCACGTAAAGTGGTTGGAAAGGTTTACTGAAATATCTATTCTTTGTAAATAAATTAAGAATTTACATTTTAACTCGATTTTGTACTATTTTACTTAGGCGAGCAAATTCAATTAAGATATAACCAAATTTATGGAAACACTTTATTAAAAAAACACTGGGAAAATTTATTTAAAAAATTGAACATTTACCATTTAATTTGATAGAATGCAGCAACGTTATATTCGGATGCATTGATTGAACAAAATTTAATAATACGAAAAACCCATTTTTTACGGCCCTTTTAAAACGTAATTATGATAAAATATATATGGAAACATTAGAATTTCAATGTGCTATTTATTTTTATTCATACATTTTGAAAGAGAATGTTGTTTGTAGGTTAAATATTCAAAATTTAATTAAACTTTAGTTTTAAATTAATCATATATTACTATTAATAGTATATACGTATAAAATACGACTTTTTTTCCTTTGATATGAACACAGTAAATTATTCGAAGAATAATTTATACGCAATACGATATTTTACAATTAACTTTGTATAAATAAAAATTATTAAGTTATGTTTTATTTGTGTAATATAATAATAATTAAATGCGTAAATTAAATAATTGAATATTTTAATTGTTTAAGTTTATTTTTGGTTTATATAAATGAATCCAGCTATAAAAAATTATTTCTGTATACTCACCACATAAAACTATTCGCTATAGCGTTTCTAGTTACGTCAATATTTAGCTAAAAGCATTCGTCGCTTTATTTAACACGTGAGCATTAATTTGTTTGATCAATAAATGATGGAATATACTTTACAAATGCATATATATATTTAGATATGATCACTGTATTTCTGATATTGTTTGCATAATTATAAATTAGTTGTGTGTTTGATATATATTTTGAAAATTGTTACATTTGATGAACATTATTATTATGCAATTTTTGTAAATGTATGCAATGACATTTTATTTTATTTTTTCTGTATAAAACATTTATTACAAATATAAATTAGCTAACAAATATTAAAATTAATTTACTGAATGGTATATTTTACCATCATACTATATTTAGCGAATACATTTTATACTATAATTTCAATAATTGTTTTATATATTAAATTTAAAAGTATAGTTAAAAAGATCACAAATCATGTAATAAAATTATATATGTTTAAAAAAAGTACTAACAGAAGTAAGAATTTTGTATACGAGTTGAGCGCATATATATATTATATATTAGTAAATCTATTAAATTCTAATTTAATTTTGAAATTCAGAAATTTCAAAATTAGCTTTAAGCAAATACATTATATTTGTTTAATATATAATTAGACTAATATTAAATTAAATGCAAATTGAGTTATCTAAAAATGGAGTCTATTAATTATGAAATGTTACTACAATGAATATATCGTTAATATGATAGTCATATTTATTGTTACTTCTTGATGTTATAAAAGGGAATAATAATCCTTTAATGTAAATTTTATTTAATTTCTAGTTAAATACTTTGCAGGAAGAATTAAATTGCACCTATACCGAATAACTTGTGGATAATTAATTTAATGTTCTATTAAAATATTTCCATTATACAGTTGCAAACAAACATTTTTTAAGATTTTATGAGATTAATTATGAATAAATAATTTTAAATATATAGGTTCGGTAACAAAACTACCAAAGTAAAGTCATTGTTTAAGAATAAAAGCGTAATAGATATAAACAAAATTCGCTTTGTGGGAAGGACGATAAAAGAATAAAAATAAAGAAGAAATTGACGAAGAAAAGAACGAAGTTAGCGCAGAAATGGAACGAAAGAGTTATATTAAGAAGAAAGTTGAAAGATTTATTTATGAAGTATTTGAAAGCAAAGAAAAGAGTAAAGGGAATGTGGAAACTGAAAACAAAGAGAAACTTTTTATTGTATTAATATAGTAGAGGGACTATCGAACAAACCGAAGTCGAAACTGCTCGATATGTCAGTAGATTCGAGAAAAAAGGGAAAACCAGAAAACGAAATCAAGAAATGACCGAGGAAAGAAGATAATACAAATGTAGCATAGACAGAGACGGGGGAAAGAAGAGCGAGGAACGGTGAGACTGACAAAGAAAGGGAAAAGAGGAGAGACAAGAATGAGAAAAAGTATATGCGGGTAAAAAGGAGTGAAGTTTGTTGATAAAGACTGGATTGGATTAGAGACAGGTTTTTGAATTAATTCCGAGACGAAATTAAGATAAAAAAGAAACAGGAGAAACTGAAAAAGGTTTTTGAAAATAAACCAAAAGAGTTCTTTTCTACAGCAAAAGTGTATTAGCAAGAATCAGTCGAGGATTTCCAATAAAGTTCCAATAAAGAATTGTGGTTATTGAATCATTGAGTGTAAGTATTCAAAGCTTTAAATATTATTATTATAAATTAAATTTATTTAAGTAAAAGAAAAATTTAAATTGAAATTGTATACAAACTTATTGATTTTAAATAAAGAAAGATACAAAAAATACACCGCTGTATTAAATCCAACTTTTGTTCCTCCTAAAAATCTCTTCTCTGCTTACAAAAAGCAGCAAAATATTTAGATTTGTAATATTAACTTGAAACAAACCCAGCAATTAGCCGGGCAAAACAGCAAATCAGCGTATCCTTTCCAGATAGGCATCTACAATCTAAAAGTTTGTTTTATAAACAGTATAGCCATAATAAGAATTGATATGGAACAATTAGGGTGCTGATGCAGTAATCTAAGTTTCTGAGTTATAAAGTACAAGGAATTTCGTAAACGTCATTGCGAGACAACCCCATGCAATGGATATCGAAGCTACGGCATATTTGAATTGTTAGGATTCTTCGAGCCAAGCACTCTGTTATTTGCAGTAACAATAATTCTAAATTTAAGATCCAAATTCTAACTACAAAAACGTAATTAAATTCAATCTAATTTCGTCAAATTTAATTCAATCTTTTGAGGAATTTGTACGTTCGGTCCATATCAAAGACACGAAGCAAACGCGATTCGGGTTGACAAACCGCAGTACCAATTAGCAAAAAGCACATAAACAATTTGCTCGTCCTTTTTATTTCAACGCTACGCCACTTCATCCCGTATATAAGACGAAAATGTAAATATACGAACGAATTCAAAAACATCCGAAGGGTGTATTCTGGGTCACCTGACACAAGAAGCGGTGATAAATTGCGCCCGCGACGCAGTTTATTGATAAGAATTCCGGATTATTTTGCAACTGGATAGCGGAAGTGAAGGCAAGGAAAAGCGGGAATAACGCGCAAAAAGAGGCAAGTAGCTGGGATTTGTCGGAACGCGTGGGCGGAGGAGATCGCACGTGTTTTGACGTTGACTCGAGTTCACGCGCAGTGTGTTCAACCCTCTTCCCCAAAAATACGAAACCTCCACCTCGGGCACCCTTGCGCCCGAGAGTACGTATCCCGGTTGTCATTCACAGCTTAACCCAAATACTTTTTCACCCGAACTCACAGTCGACGCAACAGCGCCTGAGAACTGCGCAAAATAGCACATGCGCTTGACAATACGGATTGATAAATCATTGATTGGAACATTAATTATGGGCTCGCGTCGCTATCGATCGGCCATAATAATTCGGCAAAATTTATGACGGCCGATTGTCTGCGTCATTCAATGACCATGTGAACGAACCTTTAACTTGGATGCCAATCCCGTAATCAAATATTTAATCCAATCAAGCAGCAACTTATGAGTACATTTTCCTTATTTATTTCCGCCAAAATCAATTAAATATATTTGTTCGTTCGACTTGGACTCGTTGTGAATTGAATTTAAATTCAATGACTAAGGTCAATTTTGGATGTTTAAAATACGTTACATTGCGATGGTACTACAATTAAATTCTGATTTGGTTCAAAGCTTGTTGTATAGTTCGATTTGCGTATATGTATATTCATGTTGAGAAGGCAGTATAAAATTACAACGCAAGTAGTAAATTTAGAAGATGTGAAAAACTCAAATTGAACGGTACGTTTTTTTAACGTTAATTTTCAAGGATATTTAAAACTACTGTATTCGCATTATCGTTTTTATAGTTTGAATTTTGTCATTGCAAGTAGTATTTGTGTTTTTAGAACTATCGATCATATGCTAAATGAGACAAAAAAAACATTAAATAAAACGACACAACAGCGGTTCGACAAGAAACTTTTGAAATGCCATTTCAATCAAATTTCGACTGTAGCCATTATATTTAAGAAAAGGATCTAATTACGAAAAAATCGTGTACGCAAATGAAAGTGAGCAGGAATTGAGATGCGAATTCGCAAGAAATCGAGTTCCTGATAGGAATACCTAATTTTCCTAAGCAGGTTTTGAGTTACCATCGGGGTGGAAATTCGTTTAGGGGATCAGTTCAAGTTTATAATACTCTAGCCAGATATTGTTCAAGTAGACCCATTCACGATCTCGGTATGGATTTTCCTGCGCCGAATTCAGCTATTATTGTAATTTCTCAAGTTGTGTGCGCAATTGAATGCCGGCCGAAACTCGAATTAATTGTCAAACACAGGATCTATTATTTGCATAAACCAACGCGCGAGTTCTATGTGACTCTAATGATCGCGACGATGATTTTTGTCGGAAAAAGTCGATGCCGTTTGTTTTTAACTCGAAAGCGCGCGCTTTCACGAATGGTGGGAATGTTCGAGCCGAACTGAAACAAATGTCGTGAACACGAACGTAAACACGGCCATTAAATTTGACAACTGTTATCCCGCTGATAATAATGGAAAGCGTTTGAGAAAAATGCGTGGCATTAAAAATGATAAATTAAAAGTATCGACTTTTGTCGAGCGAGAGTTCGGTACGAAAACTTGTTGAAAGTAAAATTATATTAATTGATGGATGGATTCTTCCTTCGGGGAATCTTAAGCGACTTTGTGTATCAAGCTTTGTGTAGTAAATAATAAATCATAAAATTACCGATAACGCACATACACACAAACAAATATTGATTTTTTGAAGTAACGCATATCGGACGATTAAGTCTCGTCGAGAAATTTATTTTCATTTCTTCATCGCGATTCGTTGCAGCGGAAATAAAAAATACATCGCAATTTCAATTTTCAACATTTTATCCAGCAAACGCGCGTCGTTTCATAAAATTATCTATTTGTATATATTCGTTGTCGCTGTAAATATGCCGTTGGATTTATTTTGTACGAGAAATTGTATTTTAAAGGAAAAGAAAATTAACGGCAGAACAGGCTGGATTAATCAATTTCTGTCGGCGTTTATCCCAAACAATTGAAATCCCTCGACAAATGACTCTACATTCGAATTTCAATATTCCTCATTATCCGCAAACAACTGATTAAGTCCGATTATCCGTTTATGAGTAATTTTTCCAATTCGCAATCAATTTCCGGCCTCGCTTCCTGCGCCGCCTAGCCAATTTTAATTTTCATTCTCAGCGACTGGTAAAACGGCGCGAAATCATTGCGTCGTAACTTCGCAAATCAAGCACTTGAAAACATGTCAGAGGAGGCCAGAAAGCAAGCGGTCTGAAATTGCTGGATTTTCGTAGGACCCTCATGCGAACATAAAATAAAGAATACATAACATAATAACGTCTCTCCGGAGACCAGAAATCGTACGCGTACCACGTGCTCGGCGCGTAACATTGCGCGGCATCGATCGGTGTCGTTCAAACGCTTCGCGCTCACTTTGCTGCTTAAAGTACACCGAAAGAGCTTTTCTCTCGAACGTACGTATATCGGGAATGAGAAGGCAAGTGGCACGATGATTTGAAAAAATATGCGCGTTAATGGTCGAGCGCGGTCAACGAGGGATTCGGTCGTTTTTGCCAAACAGCAATCGATCGCGATCGGCCGAGATCGGAACCCGAAATCGGGAAATTGGCGAAATAATGCATTTTTCAAGGACACCTATAATAATCATCGACAAAAAATTCTATATTTCTACGATACAACCGTAAATCAAGCAATATCAACGATTTAAACAAATTCGCGTTTCGTAAATGTTGTCTTTTACGAAACATTTACGAAGAAATAGAAAAAATAAAAAATCGTATATTAAATTTTGAGTTCAAATAAGACGCAAAATATTTTCTGTCCGCGAGGGAAACGCTACACGGAGGAGAAATCGGGAACTGTTCGTATGAAATTTGAAAAATTCGATAAAGTCATTTTTCGACGGGCGGGATCAAAGAGCGAGAAAGACGCTTGGGAAAGGGTGTCCGCGGGTGGAAGGGGGTCGCTCGGGGGTGAAAAAAGGTGGGGGTGGTCGAGGGGGGTCGCGCTGCCAGAGAGCGAAGAAAGAGAAGGAAGGATGGAGTGCGTACGCACGCACCGGAGAACGATCAAGGCGAATCGTTGATTTGGTGCGTGGTACGCGCACGGTTGTCATGACGACCGCTGCCAGTGCTACGCATTGATCGCAGACTCCCGGTGCGTTGAGTCGAGAGTGCGTAGAAACGGAGACGGCGCGCTTAAGAGCGCGACACGCGCACGCACACAAACGCGTCGAAGAATGAGTACGCCGGGTGCGTACTAAACGGATGCCCATGCGTGGTCGAATTTCGCGAACACCATAGTCGCCGGGATCCTTTTATTTCTTTCTTTTTATTCGGTCTTTTTTCTTTTCTTTCATTCTTCCTTTTTCCCACCTTATTCTTTAGAAAAGGACGGGGGATCTTGAGGAAATGATTTTAATTCCGTAACGACAAACGAAATCGTCGGGCTTGAAAATGAAGTCGAAAAGAGAGGAAAAAAGAAATAAAAAACACGCAAAGCCGTCAGCGCGATTTTGCAATGTAAAATGTATGGTTCGTTTTTCGATAGGAATTAGAAGGATGAAAAAAGAGGCTCGTTCTGGAAAGGATTGCTTTTTGTGTTTGGTTGTTGCGAGGAACAGAATTTATGTATTTAATTCGTGTTTTGTATAATAAAAGTTTATTTCAATTTAATTAATTAAAATAATACGAGCGATTTTATGTACATTTTTGTATATCTCCAGCGAAAGCTATGATTTATTGAGATAAATGTTCTTTTTTCTACTTTTTAACCTTACGTATTTCAATTTATACGCGGAATGGAAACAGTAAAAGACATATTTTTAAATTAAAACTACGCATACGTGAAGTATGCATAAAATTAAAACATTAATAATCATACGCTTCTTATAGTTTTAACTAACGGTGCGATAAATAAACTTTAACCAATTTCAATTCGAAGCCATAAAGTAATTATTTATCTTAACATGAAAAGATATATTTCAAATTGTTTCCAGCCGAGTTTGAATGCGCATCTTGCACCTGACTAATAAGTTGACATTTTTGAGCAGCTGCATTAGAATACAATAATGTGACTTTACCGTGACAAATGATACTTATGCATTTTCAATTTATCTTTATACGGCAAAATCTTTGTAATTGTAAAAGTATACAATATTATGCCATTACAAATGTATATATTTATTGAAATTCACGTTTCTAAATTTATAAACAAACTTTATGTACTCAACACGTTTTGCAGTTAAATAAGTTTCGTTCGTGGTTATGAAATATATATGTAGAAGGAAGTAACTAAAGCCTCACAAATATGTGTAAAAAGTAGCATCGTTTTATCGTGTATGAGATTCGAAGAATACACTGAATCCTAACGCAAGCAGCCAATCATCCGTATGCATGCTCACATTCAATCTATAAAAAAACTACTGTCCCTCCATCGATCCAACAAAATAAGGTTTTCTTAGGATGACGAACAAGTTTCTCGGAATAACTTTGCATTCATTAAATTCGCGTATATTAAGTATTACGTGCATTATTAAAATATACATAATAACTTAAATAATCTTCGCGTCAGTCGATATGTTATAAATTTCAAAAATCCCTTCCATACACTGTAAAAACAAGTGTTCCATAGGAAACATTTTTGAAGCTTTTTGGAACACTTATAAGCGTTATTTTTTAAAAACGTTTAAAACGTTCTATTTGGATGTATACAAACATTAGTATTAAAGAACACTTTAATAAATAGGAACGTTTGAAAAACACTTTCAGAACACTTGTTTTTACAGTGTACGCCTGGCAAAGCATAAAGCGTCTTGATTTTCGAACTTGATCCAAATTCATTTTGAAAATTAAAATTTCGCTGCTTAGTTGCAAAATTATTTATAATAAAACGACTGACTTGACCAATCTTATATTTATAATTGAATCTGGCTGTCTAATGTTTCAATTGAAATTTTATTCAAGCAAATTGTTCTAACTTGTATTTTCGAAAAATTGAACGCTCCTGGTCGATAAGTAACGCTTTTTGAAATTTTAATCAAACTTTGGTGTAATTCATTTCCCCGCTGTTATTCAAATGTAATTTGAGTCGACATTTCGATATTATAAATTTGATAAAAATTTATGTTTCACGATTCTCAAGATTTATAGTTCGGCTTAATGGAATTTATATATATAAGCATACTTGTTTAAGCGGGAAATGCGATTTCGTGTTATTTACACGATAAAGAAGCGTGCAGTTTATGGACAGTAAAAATTGAAATTAAATAACGTTTATTATGGAATAGAGAAAAGACGTTTTTAAATGCTAATTGGAGTGAGCAGACAAATGAACACTACAATTTCGTTCATTAAAGAGGTCAGTAAATTTAGGGTC
Source organism: Psilanteris sp. ZL-2020 (assembly GCA_022817085.1). NCBI lineage: Eukaryota > Metazoa > Arthropoda > Insecta > Hymenoptera > Scelionidae > Psilanteris > Psilanteris sp. ZL-2020. The sequence continues at coordinate 12,365 of JABFQC010002140.1, forward strand.
AGGTACTTTGTATTTAATCATATAGGGTTCCCTATAATCATCGTTTCCCTTACACTGTCGCAGTTGTCGCGAAGAAGTAAATGAATCGTGTATGGAATATTTTATGCAGATTTCTCAATTCCATTCAAGAGTATCAAATTTAGTGTAATAAATTCATGCTCAGGTGAACATTCAACCAGAAGAATATTGTTCGGCGAATCAATAATTTCACCGACTGGAACTTTTTATTACATCGCGCTCAGCTTACTTTTCAATCTTCAAAAATTCTTATTATGTTACCGAAATAGAAACGTTCAGAAACAATCCATTCAAAAATCCATCAAAAAATAAATGTTCCCAAACGGGTTGTATGCCGAGCAGGCTATTCTAAAAAGTATATAATAAGACCATTCGGACTGATATAATTATCATTTAAAAATTCATCGAAACGTCAAAAGTACGGTCAGTTTGGTTACCACACACATTCCTCTCTCTTTCTACATAATATATATATATATATATCTATATATATAAACAATAAACGGCGCGACGCGTTCGCGTTTGTTCGTCACTTAATGAATTCGATTATTAAAAATACACTTTAAAATTAAAAGCGTCAAACGAAAATATTTCGCCGCATCGGCATATAGAGTGGATGCTCAAACAGAACACCGGTCAATCCCACGTGGGAATTATTTTTAGTCAAATAATAGTCCGACCTAAGCCAACGTCATCGGCGTGCGTATCGCCGAAGCATTCGTCTATATAAAAATGCTTCGAATGACGACAAACGACGCCTCCCGATAACATATTCGGTAATCTCGCGACCACCGAAACAACCACCGTACCCTTATCAATCGGCCGTAATTGAATCGAAATTCGCGCGATGCCATATCGGTGTCAAATTCGGTTCCGTTCGAACGAATCGCGGGCGTCCCGAGGCCGGTCGTCTCATTGACTCCGGCGGTTTTCCGAGTCATCGTTTACGAAGGCCTGCTAAATAGCCGCCGATTTCTCGCGCGATCCGGAAAATGATCGGCACAAACAGCCGAAACAAAAGCCGAAGACAACGCGCGGCAGCGCAACGATACGCGTGTTAAAGTTGATGAATCGTGGCGGGAATAATGCACCGAGATGGACCAAATGGCGGGCATTTCCGTGAGAGCAATAATTCACGGCGCAAGTTCCTTCGCATCTGCGTTTGCGGAGACGAACTTACGGTACGCTCGGGCCGAAGGCGCCGTAGCCTCCAGATGTCATGTGTCGAATGCGAGAAACAAACGCACCTTTGATCCCTCGAATCGTGCCAAAGGGAACGCTTAAATGAGAAAAAGAAGCGCCGGAGAAAGGACGACTCCTATTCTCCCTCGCTCCGTCTCTCTCGCGCGCGCGCTAGTCCGCTCCGTCCTTCTCGTCGCTCTCGTCTCCTTACAGTGGTCAGTTTTACGTGACTCGAAGCGCGTCCGTGTGTATGGAACACCAACACAGTCGCGATTGGCACGTGCCTGACCCTTGTCGGCCGAACGTTTCGAGGGGCGGGAAAATCATCGGAGCGCAAAAAGCCGCTCCGCCATTAGAGAGCGATCAATTTTTGAACCAGCTGTCGCAACGATTCAAATCCTCGTTTTTGAAAATGACTCCGGCTCGTTGCGACTTTCATTAGCCCGCGTTTCAATGGCCGTCGCGGAAAATGACGATCGCCGACCGACTCTTTTTTTTCTGTTTTTTTTTTCTTTCTTTCTGTTTTTTTTTCTTTCTGTTCTTTTTCCCTCGGACACTGACCCGGGTGTACTAATTTATGGACGCATGCAGGGGCTAGTTAGTAATAAGTTCTGCGGAGATTAGCTCGGGCGCTTTATTTGTACACGCTGTAAACAATTGTGACGATCGCGCCGATACGATTGTGACGTTAATGGCGCATTAGCATTTTCACTTTTTCCTTTTTTTATATCTTCACGTGCACCCTTCGGTCGCGCAACTCCTCGTGCTGATATCTGCGAAGGCTTTTTTGACACGCTCGGACGTCTTGTGTGCTGCGGCAACACATTCCGCTTATGCGCGTGTCGTTTTGTTTTATAGTTTCGGATGATGAAGATGTTGGGAGAGCAGTAAAAAGACGATACAAATTCATCGTGGAGTACACGAGGAAATTTGGTGTACGAATTTTGAGATCGGATGAAGGGATTGGGTGTACACTGTACAAATTTGTAAATTTGAACAAACTAGATAAGGAAAGCAGGAAAAATGGACAAAAATGTAAATAACATGATAAATTATGTTTAGAAAATTGTAAAAATATGTTCAATATTATCGAACAAATGATAAAAACAATTATACACACGTAGAAAAAGTTATGTTAAACATTACTATAAGTCTGGCGTTCCAAGGATATCGAAACAAAAACTATGCAAAATTACTATACTATACTAAAGTAACTTTTGTAATACCATACAGTACTTTTTACTTTAAGATATTGTAAAAATTGTTATGAAATTTTTGCACGGTACAATATCATATAAGAAAATTTACTATAACTTGTAAGAAAATTAACTATATCATATAAGAAAGTTTGCTATAAAAAAGGTATAGCAATTTACGCTATAGCTTTTTTCTACGTGTATAGTTTAACGTTTATTTACATTTTTTCTCACTTTTCCTCCTTTTATTATCTACACTGAAAAAAATAATATTACAAATTTTACCAAACTAGATAATAAAAGAAGGGAAAATGAGCAAAAATGTAAGTATATATTAGGCCATATCATAGTATTTACCAATTATTTGGTAATATTTGACATATTTTTAGAATTTTCTGACCATAATTTATCATATTATTTACATTTTAACTTACATTTCCTACATTTATTATCTAGTTTGGTCAAATTTGTAAGATTATTTTTTTCAGTGTGTAAGTTAAATTGTAGTATATACGTAGACAAAACCATGATAATTAATTTGTAATATTGTATGTCAAATTTTATGTTTAACCTTAAACTTAAACTTAAGCTTCAACTTAACCTTAAGATTAATTCATTCGAATTGAAATTTTAATTAATTAAAATCAGTATTCGTTGAATGAAATGGCGAAAGTTACGTATGTATTACATGTTTTTAAACCAATATATTAAACTATATAGTTAAGGTTATACAAATAATAATCACTTGCGAGAAGATAAGTGTTAATAACTTCATCGATAAGAGGAAGTTTGAAAAGATTATCATATGTCAATAGGAAGCATAATGGCTTGTGATTATTAATATATAAGATTGTTTAGAGAACGTGTATGTACTTCACGAAAGCTGTTCAAATGTAAATAAAATGTTTGAAACTATTAGAGTTTAGTAGCACTGATTAATGCACTGTATTCTCAAAATTTATCTTAAGTATATATATATATACACATAAATACTTATACTTTTATTATAATCAAAGAAAGTGTTTGCAATAATTTACAAGTCGTGATAACAAAATATTTTTATTCTAAATTTACCATTAACATTACTATTTATACACACAGAAAAATGTTGCATTAAAAATTACTGAAGGTTCAGTAAATATTATTAAAAACACACTAACTCACGGGCAAAACAAAATTTCAGTAAGAAATTACCGAACTTTTCAGTAAACATTGATGAATGTTTGTAAATATACACTGAAAATTCATCAATGACATTTTCTGACTAAATTTTTGTTTTATCCGTGAGTTACTGTGTTTTTTATAATATTTATTGACCTTTCAGTAATTTTTAATGCAGCATTTTTCTGCGTGTATTATATATAATAATAAGTATATTTTAATTTAAAATTTCTCTCTATCCTATTTCTTAAAGCATATTTTTTAGATTTTCAAACGTAAATAATAATATATTAAACATTTATTGTTTATTGAATAAATTATTAATATGATATATTATTGTTAGTTTCTTTTAAATAATTTCTCGAAAGTTTATAACATCAACCAGAAAATTAAACATTAGATGTTCTTAATTTAATCATAAAGTATAATATACAAAAATTTATTTTAATTCAATTTATTTATTTAATTATTCCAATACATTATCCGATATATTTAACGCTTAATTAATATATACAATCTTGTTATTATAACAAGAATTTATAGAAAGAATAAAAAAAATAAAATCAAATTAAATTCAATTAAATTACTTTTTATGAAAACAAATGTATAGAGTGGTTGTTTTAAATAGGCCTTGTTCTATAAATAGGATCAGTTATTTTTTATAAAAATAAATAACTCATCGATAGTTAGGTGCGATACCACTTTAATCAACTGGTAATTTAAACAATAATTTCAAAACTGTTTGAAATTACGTTATTCAATCGCATTATTTTGAATGTTAATAGTTCGTAGAATAAAATTAATTAATTATCGCGGAGTAATCAATAATATTCTATTAAAAGTTTATTAAATCGGAGTGATTGATAATACTAAATGAAAAATTAAATATAAAACGAATATCATAACAATACGTAGATAAATAAAAATATGTATAGTATCGTGTATGTAATGTACATAAATTATATAAATATATAAACTAAAAAGTTTATATATAGATTACTCAAAATATATATATAG
>JABFQC010002141.1:0-16938 GCA_022817085.1 Psilanteris sp. ZL-2020
AATTTAAGTCAATAATAATACATAAATATGTTTGACTATTTCAGTCAAATCATTTATTTGTTCTAATACCAGCTAAACAATTTATCTATTTTAGAAAAACTTTTATCTGTACTAGTCAATTTTTTTTCCGTGTACACTGAAAAAACTCTTGTAATTTTACAATACACGTCATCTGAAAATTACACGTCTAACCGTGTAAATAAACAAATCTACGAAAATCCATGTAATATTACATGGACTGTTGTTGTAATTTTACACAGGAATTTTTTCAATGTACACTGAGAAAAAAAATATAATAAATATTACTATTTATATAATAATTTGAGGACAAGTGTGCAAATATAGTAATTTATATAATAGGAAAAAATTAAATTCAATCAATTTACTACTATTTTCGACTATTTTATATGATAAAATTCACTATATTTGCACACTTGTCCTCATGATATTATATAAATAGTAACTTTTGTTATATTTTTTTTCTCAGCGTATTAATCAACTTAATCATGTTAACTTAAAATAAATCTTTAAAAGGAATATTAAAATATATTTCGTTTGCATACTCCAAATAAGTAAAACAATATAATAATCATACGAAACAGAGATTGCTGATTAATAAGCATTTAGCGAATAAACTGTTCGATTAAAATAGACTCCGTGAGAGATGAATTCCCCGAGAGAGCGCCGCCATAACTAAATAACCGCATATCGCCGACGAGCTCCATAAATTGTGTTAATTGAGCATCGTCGACGAGACGAACGCAAGTGATAATCCTTTCTTTGGGAAGAAAACGAATCGATCCAAAAACTTTCTCTCACTTGCGTTTCGTTACTATCGAACGATCGCGTCCATTTAATTCGTACTTTTTGCACTAATTTGTAGCTTATAAGAATCTATTAAATAATAAAATTTAATTTCCTTCCTGGGCTTCATCTAACGCATTGACTGTTTCTACAAAATATATATAAATTAATGACCCTAATGAAGATGGCGATATTTGTAGCAATTGTTCCAAGAGTGAAAGCCGTATTTTTTTCAAGTTTACTTTTTGCTCGAAATTTATTGAATATTAATGGTCTGTTTTTGAGAACTTGGCACAGATTTGGCTGTAAAAATGGCGTTTAACACTTTTTCTTTTTCTTGATGTTAATGTCATTGACGATGAAATGAAACACTTATATTAAGAATCATTAAATTTGTATTGAATTTCAAACGCTTCGGAAGACAAAAAATGTATGATCAAGTACGAAATTCTTGTGGTAATTATGTCATTTGTTCAAAAAAAAAATATTATATATAATAAATTTTTTTTAGTTTGAGCATGTTCAGTTATTAAGTCATTTCAACGGTCATGTCAAAGTGTTTATTAGTAGTTCATAGAATGAAATCAGAGTTCATTTACATTTCATACTTATTATATTACTAATATATGCAAATTGTAAAATATATATTCTTTGTAATCCTATATTTTATATATATATCTAATAAAAATGCAAAATTTACTCGTTAACTAAATATAATTCTTCTTAAAATATTTATGGTTGATTTAAATAAAAAAAAACATATCGTTCATTTACCTGTAAGATTAAAACTGTTTTTTTATATCCGTCTCATTAGGAAATTCGATTGCATCACATAATTCTAACTGAATATCTGAGAAATACGGAAGTTTAAGTTGTGACATCAAGTAGTTAAATTAAGATGTCAATCTCAAAAATACCGTCACTATTTTAAAGTGACATTTAATGTAAATTTATCTTCAAGTCAATATTTTTAAATTATAGGTGCAAAGAGTAATTATACGTTAGTATTTTATTTCATCATGATGTCTTATTATATTGATTAATGACTTATACTAAAAGAATAATGAAATTAAGTTATATTAAAATATTAATTATTATTATTTAATGCGCAATTAAGGACACTATATATTTGGAAGATGATTAATAAACTTTTTATGATAGAGATTTACTCATAACATAAGTAAATTAACCGGATTTGAACTTTCATAACTTATAAAGGTTACGTGTCGAGTATTCTTAAAATTACTTTGTATTCCTATGCAAATATTGATTTTTAAGTTGTATAAACATATGTTAAAATAAATAGCTTTAAATTAATAATGAACCTAAAATATAAGCGGAAGAAATAGAAAACATCGTTAAAATTTCCATATTAGTTTATATATATGGTTGTATATATAAAAATTCCAAATAACTTCAAATAGATTAAACATTTTTTCAAAAATAAAATATTTTAAGCCAAATAATTCAATATTAATTAAATTAATACATATTAGATTAGTTAAATTAAAAAATCGTAATTTCATTAATTAACTGTTTGCATTTAAAATATTTTTTTTTTTTAAATTAATAATCAACACGGAGAAAAATGTCTGATAACCATTACAGGAAAAACACAGTAACCACAAGGGTTGACATTGTTTGTTGCAACTATTACATTACCATTTAATGTTACAATTACATTATATTCTAGTATTCGTTAGAATAAAATTATATATAATGATTACATTGAACAATTATAAAATTTATAATATTTTTTAAATTCATTGTTATTATTATTTCTTACTGTAAATTAATTTTAAAGTGTTGATACTATTTTTTTGAATTATATTTTATTTTATGGTATTGCATTATCAAATATTATATTTATTAAATATTTATTATAATATTATATTTTTGCATGTTTATAATGTAACGTTTACATTTTATTGTCAAACAGTTTACACTGTAATGGTTACAAGAAAATTCTCTTATATATGACAATAAAAACTTTGTGCTTTTTGAAACAGTTTTTGGTAATTAAACAAATGTATTTTATTTTCTTGTGTTATAATAGTAATAAATAAATATATAAGTTTATAATTAAATTTATATTTTAATTTAAATTAAGCGTAACATTTTAATTGAACGTGATTTCTATGATAATAGATTAAGAATTAAAAGAAAAAAAACTAAAACCAAAACAATAAGAATGTCATAATATAATTGAGAAATCCCGGATATTAACCATTTTCGAATCATGATTACGTACCGCGCATCCTATTTACGTTTATAAATCGGACAAAAAGAATCATCACACAGATGTAAATACTCTTCTGGTTCCGGGAGAACGTATGAACCTATACTTTCACTTCTTATGGAATAATTTGTCCGTAACTTAATTTCGTGTGTCACGTTGATTCGAATAAAGATAATCGAAAATTTAATTTCATGAAACGATATTAATTAAAGGATGCTAATATACCATGAAAAACTGTTTATAAAAATAGAAATACCATAATATGAAAATTAGTTGATTCAGTTATGAAATGTAATTTGATAAATTAGATCATATAGATGATTATTTTAATCCATATTTTAAGCAATAATGAAAACGTTCTGACACTTTTCAATATTTATATAAAAATTTTTAAGAATATAGCAAAATTAAATTGTACAATTTTTCAACGCAAAGAAATAGATGTGTGATATTATGAACAATATTATTAGTACAATTTTACCTTGGTATCTTATTATTTGTATATATGATAAAGACTATACATACAATTTATCGACGTAAAACATACATAAGAATAGTTCATAAGATTCTAATGGTTCTAATCGTTATACAAAGTTCGTATATTTTTAATTTTTTAAATTTGTGATATTTTATTTTAAATACAGTCTTTGAATGACAAATTGGGAATCCCTATATTTTCACTTTTCAATGAATCAGTTTCTTGCGTTAATATCTTATGTAACATAGGAACCTAATTCTATGTCATATCGTGTGATCACTTTCTCTTTTTATTAAATACTCAAGAAAATTAAACATAATTATAACATTTGTTTATATGCTTATATTTACAACCTTCATTTAAATTAATAGATAGTGCTCTATAATTAGGCTATATGATGCTTGTGATTTTTTATTTTTGTTACGTAAATAAAAATTAAAATGTATATTACATAATGAAAAGATACTTTTTATAACTATAATTTGTCTTACAATCATAATAGAGTACAATAATGTATACTTACTACTGTATTTAATAATTTTTTTTAAAAACAAGAATTTGAATGAATACATATAAAACAAAGAAGAAACTAAGCAGTATAAGGTTATAAAAATATTTTATAAAAGGATATTTGCATTTTTAAAAAGAAACTGCAATTTTTTAAAAATTAATTGTCAAATTAAACGCCTTATTACATAATTTATTTATAATAATCTTAATTATAATATTACACCTGTTTATTTTAAAATATTTACTATTTTATTATTATGCCATTTCTTCTGTTTGAGAGTAAAAAAGTGTTTAAATCATCCTATTTCTTTTCATAACATAAACTAAATTTTACATAATTAATAAAATGATATTATCGTAAAATATTTTAAAATATAGCTATTGAGTTTTGTTTACACTTGTACTATAAAAGGGTTTTTGAATAATATTTGTCTCACTGCATATTGGCGTATTCGAAAATCAAAAAACGTATATCATTCAGTTATTAAACAACCAATCAATATTTTTATTACTTTCCTTTTCTGCAATTTATACGTTATTCTATATAATAGTAAGAACAGTTTTTTATTTTTTAACATTCAGTTTACTCAATCATTCTATTAATAATATATTGAATACACAAATATGAGATTTAATTGAAATTAAGTGACTTGCGAATTACTTTTTAGTTTTTGTTTTTATATTACTATCCTCCATGAACGTCGTTTAGAATTACAAAATTCAATTTGATCGATTTAATTTAAATGAAATACATAGTTAAAATAGAAAATTTGTTAGAAATTGAAAAAAATGTTTAAATGTTCTCACAGAAAAAATCACTTTCTTAGAAAAGTTACGTAAATCTATATATAACTTTAACTATGAACTTTCTATGTTTCATGATCATTTTTAAATTTCGTTAGGTTTTTGCTTACGAGCACGTTGCTTATTAATCCGTAAAGTTGAACGAAAACAAAAGTAATTTTGTCGATGATAAGCAAATTTTTATATAAAAAAATTAAATTATTGAAATCAATTTCTATAAAATTTTAATTATCAAAAGTTAAGTAAACTTTGTAAGCATTTATCTAAAATTTATTAGACACCAATGTTCCATTTAATAATACAAAAAGTTTATTTGTATTTTATTTTTGAAAGCTTTTATTCTACATATGTATTTTCGTAAACGTGACATAATATTTTAACTTCAAAAAAAGAATATTAATTTATAATTAATTGATAAATCGAGTCATTTTAATATACTAAATACCTCGAAAAATATACACATATATATTTGCAGTTATATACAGAATGTATTTTGATTAATATTATTTGCTCTGATGTTGTAGACTGCTTACAAATTTGAACAAGTTTATAATGATTAACAGTATACAATTAACATAAATTACTAATGTATTTGTTAAGTATAATATAAATATTAGTCTAATTTAAAAAGCAATAAAAGATACAAGGGAGATATTAACATTAAGTTATTGCTAAATAAAATTTGATATCGAAGACTTTTAGCATTAGCTATATTTTCTTAGACATAAACATTCTTTGAAAGTGAAAATTAGCTAAGTGTTGCAGCTCTGTTTACTTTTATTATAACTTTCTGTTTTGAAACGGTTTCCTGATTCTTGAACCAAAATTAGTTTTTTTTGTCTACCGATAAAGAAACAATTTTCACAATTCGTTCCACATTATTACAAGTAGTAAAATTTGATGATCATGTAGAATATTATGACATGATCTTTAATGTCTACCTTTCTATCTCCTCAGAACATTTTTTTACAGGATATACACATTAAAGTCAAACGGTTTTCATTGTAAAAAATTAATTTCATGATTTTTATACAATTATGAACATAAATTATTGATACATTTGCTTTGATTTATATATATTTATTAAACTAGTTTCTAAAGGTTTAGAAAAACGTACAGATAAATATTTATACCAAGTAAATTGAATAATTAGGGTGATAGTTTATGAAACAGCGAAATACTCACTCAGGTTTAGGTTACTTTTCTTTTATTTTCAATCCGTATAAACATTGAAGCAAAAACTTACTCGTAAATTGAAAATAAATTTATAAATTGTTTCGTTAATTTATGTACCATTAATCTTTTCAGTTTGTCGCAAAACCGTCACGAGAAAGTGATCAAAGTGATTGGCTTTTTTCAAAACAAATTCAAACAAACATAAAATCTAGAACCGCTATAATTTAAACTAAATTTCTTATTGTGTTTAAAAACGGTATGCCCCGTATCTTTGCATTTTTAGACCAATATAATTCAGTTTTCTAAAATCCAAAATTTAGAATTCACAAATTCTTCATATTCCACACAAAACGCATTATCACCCATACGTATACCAAAGTTGCTTTCATTTACAGCGATAATAATAACAACAACAACATCATTTCTTTCTTTTTCAGACCAATGATTGACTGAATGATGACGGTGACAAAACGGCTATGCTACTGGCTTTTTATGGGAATTGTCCTAAATCTGCAAACAAATTGTCGAGCCAAAGAACGAAACGATGCATTATTTAAGTCGAATTCTACTTATACGCTGTACAACTCTGGTGAATTAATAAATGAAAAGAATCTCTTACCCGTGCATCCACGTGTCCGGCGTGGATTAATAAGATACCCTACGGCGCAAACGTATATTATTGAACCTATTTCTCGATCAAGAAACTTTGGGATATCGAACGTTCGATTTCAACCGTTACCGAATCAATATTACCCTCCATGGCGGCAGCACAAGTCATTTTGGAGACCCGGGCCTCCAGGACCTCCAGCACCGCCAGGACCTCCAGGTCCTGCGGGGTCTTCTCCTGGACCCCCGGGTTCGTTCGGCGCTCAAGGACCAAATGCAGACTACCCAAGGCCAGTTATGGGTCATCGGACGCCACGACTAATCTTCCGGGACGATTTCCCCGTTGCCACTGGGACTGGAGTCAGCAGCAATTTTTTTCAAACAAATCAGTTGCAAGATGTGGAAGATTATCCAGGTGAATTATTAATATTCTTATATTTGTCTACACGTATATCAGCACTATCATTAAACTTTCGTGTATTTATACAAATATTACGTTTACGTATAATTTATGTATACAAAATTGTGGAGAAATGTTACAATTTATAATTTTCTTTTAAATTTAGAAACTAAAATAAAATGACAGTTAAGACTGGAATAATGTATCGTATACATTACTTCGAGATCTGCAGAAGTATTTATATATGCATATATAAGGTTGTAATAACTTCAAATATATTATTACAGATCATTTGAAGCAAACGTTCAACGATTTACCCAGACTGGAAACAGGTACGTGTATTGATAATTTAGAAATAAGTATTGTACTACACTTTCTTTATTTTAAATATCATTCGTACATTATCATTTATCATGTAGTCTTTGACTTCATTTATTTTGGTAAAAATCGTAATTGTAAATAATAATAGATAATTAAAAAGATCAAATGAATCATTCCAGAAAACGTAGAATTAAATTGTTTTTATTAATTAAACATTTAAAATAGTAGATAAATAATTCCTTCAAAAAAACTCTATTTAAATGACTTTTGAAATTATATTTCTTACTAGCCTCTCCAATTTCGTTTATATATACATGTATTAGAAAGGTTCTAATTTTAATTCAAAATAAATATTAATAAAATTTTACATATGACTAATTTGTGCCCTAAACTAATTGAAATAAAATTAAAAGGGATTTTAAAGGAAATGATGTACAAAATGGTTACATAAATATATATATATATATATACATAATGTACTCATATTTATATATGTTTTATAAATACATTATATTGTAAATATTGTATAATATATTGTAAATAATTTGTGTATATATTAAATTATTTACAGTATTTTATATTAAATTGCATTTAAAAGTTAAAATTTGTTCTCCAATCGCATTCATTACTCATAAATTATTCTAACAGTCAGAATTAATCATACATCATTTAAATATTACATTATATTAATATTCGACACCGCCTTGTTCGCTATTTCAGATGATAAGGAAATTGGGAATATCTGGGATCGAAGTAAGTAATTCTTTAATCTTTATCTACTTTTAACACGTTTTATATTTTTAACACATTTTATAGCTTTATTCTAAGCCATTTCTCAAAGTGGTTTTCTCGCATTAGAACCTTTATCATAAAACAAAATTGGAGAGAAAAATATGCAAACAACTTATTCTCTTAAATTATATTAGTTATAAAAATGAATTAAAGAGAATTTTTCTAATTACCTATAGAACTTGAAATTGCAATTGCATTATTGTCAATACCAAATTGACACAAATGTGTTTGAAAATTACGAAATGTTCATGAAATAAATTTCAAAATCAATTCAGTATCCGGCTTCAGCGTAATGCAATAAACAATTTTTGTTACGTGAAATCAAACACATAAAACTATTATCAAAATTGTTTCTTCACTTTTATCTGTCGCAATAATGAACTTTTGTCAAATTATTTTTTAAGCATTTTTATACAGAAATTGAGTTAGTTATTTAAATATGCAATGAGCATAATCTTTGAATGGATAAAAATATTAATAAACTAACTAATATTTATTAAAGGTCATATTTAATTTTTGAATAAATGCGACTTGCATATAAAGATTTAATACGAATGGTATTGCAGATTATATGTTTCATAATAATGTCTAATATTAACCACATTTAATATAATATATATATATATATATATATCATTTTCCTATGTTAAGTAAAATAACGTTAGAAATCATTTGATATTTTAAATGCATCATCATTGAATATTCTTCATTCAAATATATAGTCATTCCACAATTTACATGTATATAGACATATTTTTTTTTATATAATATATATTATTCTTAATGATTGTAATAAGAAATATTAATAATTATATTTTTTTCACATTAACTGCAATCATTCTGACTGTCATTCTACAGCAAAAAGGATTGCAGCTTTTGTGTTATAAGACGACTGCGCCCTCATCAGGGTGGTAAGTCATTTCATCGCTTCAAACATAAACCGCTCGCGACTTTTGCAGTCACCGACTTACATCGTACATCAGATACAAATAATCTGACATCATCGTGCATTTGTTTTATTTTTTTTAAACTATTATTATTCAACAAACATTTCCTGTTAGTTTAGTTAAGCTATTTTGATTATCTTCCACTATTCTTTTTACTAAATAAAAAGTAAAAGAATATTATTGCGGTTATATCGTTAAAACGGATAATTACAGTCACGAATTAGTCATTGTACCTTTATTAATAAATATAAAAGAACAAATTTTCGTGTTTAAGCGAAATAAAGGCGTTTCATGTGATCCGTAGTTTTAATTTACGTTAAGATGATTCAATCTGAGTCTAATGTAATACCGAAATGATTGTTCAAAGGTAGATTTGGGAGATATTAATTAAGCATTATCAATAAATATTATTACAGAAAAGTATGTTTACTGAAAGATATACTAATGCAAATTAATCAGTACAATGGTGTTGTCTTTGACATAAAAAAATCGTATTCCTTTCTAATTTCACTTAATATAAATGTATCAAGGAGCGCGGTAGTGTCCCGACGAGCCAATATTACGTACGGTATTTTTTACACCAAGCAAACGAATGTTTTATGATAATTAATATCACTATTATTATTATTACATATTTGATCAATATAATAATTACTTTAAATATACACGCACAGAAATGATATAGTTGAATTAAAAAAATTATTTTGTTCAGCGTATTTTGTCAATTTGTCTGTGAAATATATGAGTTCAATAAAATATTTTGCAAATATTTACACTTTTACTCAAACGTTTAATATGCTTTTATAAAATTAGTGTGTTCATTCAAATAAAAAACATCGACATTATGACAAAATGATCGAATTTGAATCATATTTTGTTGATCTAACAAAATATTTCTGTGCATGTATATATTAAAATTCTATAATAATCTGTTATATGAAGAAAATGTTTAATGTATAAAGTATTAAGATATTACTTATTTAAAATAATTCATTGCTTGAGCTATTCATATTTAATGAACGTATTTGTTTTAAAGTATACGATTTTTTATGCGCTAAAGTATCGTTACTCCTAAAATCCACTTTTAAACAACATTCGATGTTTTAGTGAGAAATAATTTCTATATGAAATTTCATATAATATGAAAAAATATTACACTTGTAATTATATAATACACTTTTATACATTATTTGTCTCACATTGTTTATACATTAAAAATCTTTTAATACGATAAAATCAATGATTCATTGTATATATACATTTTAACTTTTAAATTAACCATTTTCCGTTTTGTAATATATATACATGTAATAGAATAAACAAGTTCTCAATCAAATGAATACATTTTACATATATGCAGAATATTATGTTTCTATTAAACTTTAAAAAATAATGTTACATTAATTATTAAATTACATAATTATTACAACCAAAAGTAATATATGCATTTTGTGTTCTGCAACATCAAAATCCATCTACAATGTAGATTATATTATATAATATTATATATAATAATACATTTTATATTATATATAATACAATATGACTTAATTACAAAACTCGATATGTTGAATTTAATTGCAATTTGAAAGTCACAGAAAAAGTTTAATTACTTATATTCTAATTTTTGAACATTAATTGATATTGCTTTTGTTTAATTCTATCATATATGTTTTGTATAAAATGAACAAGTTTGATCGAATAATGACAGCAAACGAACAAGCGCGATGATGACAAATAATCGAAATAAAAATGTATATAACATAAATCGACTTTTGAATGGAGAACACCCCCTCCCCACCTATTTTGTGCAGAAACGCGGCAAGAAAAAAGACCGCTTTGGAAAGGTGACGATTCATTGTGCGCTGACGGCAGGACCTGCGAATTTTTTCTAATGTGCTGGATGTCTGCTGGTCTTTTGGACGGTAGTTGCGGTGGCATAATGTTCGCATGTTGTCATCGGACTAGCGACGCGGCTAAAGCTAGTTCTCACTACAGTCCAGATGACTCCGCTAGAGAACAAACTCAGACTTTACCGACAGATAATTACGATGTGGAAACAACTAACGAAGATCGTAAGTTATGTATTATTATATAGAACAACATTCAATCACACTTAATTTTATTGTTTGAACTAAACTAGCAACTAATTATTCGGTATTTTACTGCAATCAAAATCCCCAGTATCCGGGTTCCGATTTAGAGTTAAGAATTTAAATTGTAAAATGGACACAAGTACAATTAGAATCAAAATGTACAAATTGTATCTAATAGCAACACGGAGAGAATATTTTATTGTAATAAATAAATAAAAAAATATGTGATTTAAATAAATGTTTTACTGAATCATCCAAACATTTATTTAACTTGAAACAATGTTTATTAGTTACAGCTAAACATTATTCTCCGTGAACCAATAAGAAACCAGTTTTCTGCAAACAATCAATTGTATCAAATTGTATTACACTGTAATAATTGTATTTAATTGTAAAGCTATATATGTCTATCCAATTACTACAATTTAATACAATTAGATACAATTCATTGCGTGCTGAAAACTGGCTAGTTATTGGTTGCTATTGGACACAATTAAATACAATTTATATAATTTTATCCAAATTGTACTTGTGTCCATTTTACAATTTAAATTCTAAACTCTAAATCGAAACCCGGCAACTGAGTCGTAATGGCAAATCAAATGTATTCGATGATTCGAATCTAATTAGTTGGTTATATTTGTCGCTGGTTATTTACTTAAACAATATGCAATGTATTTAATGAATGAAATCATATAACGATTTAAGATAGGAATTAAATTATTTATCGCTTAATTGTATCGTATTGTATTGTATAAACAAGCTAATAATATGTCATAAGTAAATATTGCCAATTTGCATGTTGTAATATAATCACCACAAATTGCTCAAAAACTTCTTTCATACTTTATCTATAACAATCACACTTCAACTACGTGCAATATGTATGATATAACTTGATAATACATAATGACATAAGATTCAGAAGAAATAATGTGAAATGAAAATGTAATAGCCCGGTTGGTCACAAATGGTCACACTGATTACATTTTCATAACGATTAAGATGCTGTATATATCCTTAGTTTAGTTTACTCCTGCATTCTGTTGAAACATTCTCCACTCTTTTCACCCAAATTGCGTGTACAAAAAATTGTAATACAAATTTATATACTTTTCAATCAAAATGCGTGTCAAATACGCGTTACTCTTTCAAATAATTGCATGTGAATGCTTGTGCATGACATTAATTTTGGATATTAATTGCATGCTTCTACAGAATGCAAATTTTAATTAATAATTTTATTCTATAAGTTCGTACAAACGATAATTAAAGGGACGACTCGAGCACGTCAGTTAAAGCACAATGCATTGTCACCTTGTAAAATAAGAAATTTGATCGTTCGTGACTGTAACGGCACTTTTCATTATAGCTGTATAGAAACGAAACGGCATGAATTTTGTTTGGCGATGGCATTTTAACATCATTTTGAAACCACCAAGCAAGTATGTTACAGTTACAAAAGATTGAAACATGGGAACCGCGTATCTTCGCGGAGGGATGCATAGCCATTGTTTTAGCTACATTAAGATTCTGTATAATATTAAGGCACGATTGCAAAATTTCTAAAAGGTATCAATTACTGTGGACATTTTAGATCATAAGTATCTTGATAAGACCTAAGTAACTGTTTTCGTCTATCGCACGTTAGAATTACTCATTATCCGCCATGTGCGCGCGTAGGTTAAAGTGTATCTGCACGATACACGAATCCTTTGCAGAATTTTCTTTACGTGATTATGCGGCATTCAATTTAATAAGAAAAAAAGAAACTCGATCTTTGCAGAACGTATTACAATATAGCTTATACAAATAAATTATCTTACGGAATAATTTAAAAATTGAATAATAGTTAATGTTGCTTAACAAATACGTTTACTTGTATGGTAATAATAAATATGTATGCCAAAATATTGTAGATATGATATACAATTTAATATAGCCAATTAAACAACTATTTAAAAAATGAATGATTAATTTTTATAATAGTTTGATTTAAAATATTTGTGTATGTAATATGTGTATATAATATGTTCAAGTTGTATGTAAATATGTAAATACATAAATTTTAAAGTAATTTTCAAGCTATACAGTTCCAATAAGTACTTGTAATAGCGTTTTGTTTCAATAAAGATCAACAAAATGTGCATAATACAGAAGTTAATTTTATTTGTTTTTGCATGGTTTTTTATTTAATTGAATTACCGTTTATGAAAAGTATATATAACTAATGTAATTTAAAAATCGCATGATGTTTAGTAATAATAAATTTTCGTGATATTTTAATCAATATTTTATAATTATATATAATCATTATACTAAAATAAAATGTATTAATAATAATTTTGTTATATTATTTTACAAAAATAATAGACGTTTAATGAAAAAGTATATATACATATTATGCATGTTTAATAGGTTGTGGTATATCGGCGAATAAGCAAACTGCACAAAGAAGAATAGTTGGCGGCGATGAAGCTGGTTTTGGTACTTTTCCTTGGCAGGTGAATATCATTATAATATTTTATAAAACAATAATAATGTGTATAAACAATATCATTTTTGCATTAATATATTATTATAATGCATTTAAACTAGAACTGAATTGGAAAGATACAATATTATATTACAAAACTATTAAAGAGCTAATTGCTATGATGTGTCAAAAGATGACAATATCAACAAATGCATTATTTCGTAATTATAATTTTCATGTGCAAATGTATGCTGCAATAGTTATGAAACGACTTGAATATTACAGTTAATGAAAGTTGCTTGCTACTTTTTAACTATTATTGGAAAACACAGGAATCTAAAAAAACATTGTTGCAACTGAAGAATATCCGTTATATAGACAAGGACATCATATTGCAAAAAAAGTCATTTAAGGTTCAGATTTATTAACTTCATAAAGTAATAATCTTGTTTTGCAATATTTTTCAATGTTGAAATTTTTCTTGTAATACTAATTAATATTTTAAAACTATTTCAAACATTATAAAATTACTTTGGTATAAATAAAATCTTGTAGTTTAAAATATTTCATTTAAACATAAAAATATATTTTTGTTAAATATTATATATATATATTTATGATCAAATTAATTTAATAATAATTTCCCTATTAATTTTACATATAGGTATAATCAACGGAACAAAATTCTGTTACTTGTATATGTTTATTCAGGAGTATTCAGTTACTTTGCAATGTATATCCATAAATTAGTTGATTAATAGTTATTATATTAATTAAAAAATAATTGTTTTTTGTACTACTTAAGGCCTACATAAGAATTGGATCCAGTAGATGTGGTGGAACATTGGTCAACAGATTTCATGTCGTTACTGCTGGACATTGTGTAGCTAAGTAAGAATAATTAAACATTTATAAACGTAAATTTATTTGACTCAATTATAACATATAAAACATTTTAATTACTCTATGCAATCAACTTAAAACTTAGACAATATTCGCATTTCATACCGATCATTATAACTTTTTAATAATTTAGTCAAATACTGTTATATAAAGTAAAAATATGAATAAGAAATAATTAATTGAATAAATAATGTATACATTTATGAAAGTAAAAGTAAAAATTAAAATAGAAAGTAGCTCAGACATTTAAATAAAATATTTTAATCTAAATATATTTATAAAATTGCATCAGAGCTTCAGCACGTCAAGTACAGGTTACACTAGGTGATTACGTCGTTAATTCTGCATCAGAATCCTTACCAGCATACACGTTTGGAGTACGAGAAATAAGAGTACATCCCTACTTTAAATTTACACCTCAAGCTGACAGGTAATCAAATTATTTTATAATACTAATAATATACATTCATTATTAGGAATTATATTATTAATTCAATCAATATGTTTTTATATTACTCAGTTTTATATCAAATAATCTAATGGATATTAATTGCATTGCAGATTTGATGTCGCTGTATTGAGGTTGGATAGGCCTGTCCATTACATGCCTCATATTGGTCCAATATGTTTGCCAGAAAAAAATGAGGATTTTTTAGGACAATACGGTTGGGCTGCTGGATGGGGAGCATTGCAAGCAGGTAACATTGAATTAAACCAATTTAAGTTGACTAATTAATAATTCATGAACATAAAAATAAAATGAATAACGATGCAAATTATAATTAAGTACTACAAATTATATATTTGCAGGTTCTAGATTACGACCAAAAACTTTGCAAGCTGTAGATGTGCCTGTTATAGACAATAGGGTTTGCGAAAGATGGCACCGGTCTAATGGCATCAATGTCGTTATTTATGATGAAATGATGTGCGCTGGATATCGAGGGGGAGGAAAAGATTCTTGTCAAGTTAGTCAATTTATTATTATATGTGCAATACTATAATTAACTGAATGTTTACAAAAAATATACGCTTAATATTTACAACTGAAAATTGTATATAAAAATGTACATTATTATTATTTAGTGATAATAACTAAGTCGTATTATTTATTTTTTGTATTAAGCAAATACAAAAATTCAATTCAAAATTTTAATTTTTCATTGCTGATTGAATTATATTGTGGTATTATATATACGTAATTAAATAACAATTATATATAATTTATATAATGAGAATTTTTTAATTTCAAATTGTTATTCACGTTATTAACTGTTGTAGGGTGATAGTGGTGGTCCGCTCATGTTAGAAAAAACTGGACGATGGTATTTAATTGGAATAGTTTCTGCAGGATACTCTTGTGCACAACCAGGACAACCAGGAATATATCACAGAGTTGCGAAAACGGTTGACTGGATAACATACGTAATTAATTCGTAGCAAAATAAATTCGATAAAAAATCGAAAATAAACATTAATTGTACATAAAATAATTGTTAAAATATGACGAGTCAATTAATTTCGACTAAACGATGTTGATAATATTTCGATATTGATCAGAAAAGAAAAATGTATAGTATGTTGTTATTGTTTATATGCAATCTTTTGTAAGTTTGTGAATTATCATTGTTATAATTGATTAGAAAAACTTAATGATTAATCAATAGATGAGGGCTAATTGACCAAAAAGTGGTTCTATTGATAAAGATAACTAATTTATATTGAATTTGAACGTATTTTGTGATTGGTAAAATTATTATTAAACATTATATTTTTTTAATTTAGGAATAGTCAGTTTGATTTGTGATTCCATTTTTGAGTGTATCTTAAGTCAATATTGTTATTGTGATTACGAATTTATGTTTTAATTAATTTGTAAATTATTATTTCTATTATATATATATATATATATATATGTATGACAACGAAAATTAAAGGTACAGTTAATATTTAATTTAACATACGTTTAGTAAAATTAAAATCATTTCAGTAATTAAAATATCTTTCGCTTTATTTATATAATAATTTTTAAATTAAACAACAAAATAAATGAATTCACTATACATAAATTATTTATTAAAATTAATTTTATATTAAATATAATTATTTAATTTTTCAAAGACTACATTTCAATTATGACTGATCGTTTTAATTTAGGTGAATAGATTTAAATGTAAAAAAAATTACTGATAATGACTCATATATGCAATCATGAAATATTAGTTACTTTGTAATATTTTTTATAATTGTATTGTATAAGCAAAATTCATTATATAAACGAATTTAATTCATTGATGTATAAAATTGTGTACGAGTCCATTTTTCATTTATTAAATGATAGGAAATTAATTACATGGAAACTCAATTTTAATATAAAATATATTTT
>JABFQC010002142.1:0-16937 GCA_022817085.1 Psilanteris sp. ZL-2020
CTATATATAGATATACATTACAGGGTTATATAGTTTGACAGTTATGTATTTTGTCACTCACCCATATATATATATATATATATATATATATTTGAAAATTATTCTCTACATTTTCTATCATTCGTAATTCATAAGAAAAACATTTAAAATAAAGAAAATAATATAAATAAAAACAATTGTTGAAACTTATTTTATTTAAATGACGAATATAAAATCTGAATATAAAATTCAAACATTATTACATACAACATAAAAATTTAGGACAATATTTATACTTTTCTTATAAAAGTAAAGATATTTTATTATTTATGGAAAATATCAGGCCGATCGAACATTTTTAATAAATTAATATTTTTATTCATTAAAATGACGAAAGAAAAAATAAAAAAAGTTTATCTCGTAAATTATTTTAAACCTGCGCCATACAACCATATTCTTTCCAGTGGCGCCACGATATATTTTTAACGACTTTTTTTCCCTTTAAGATTATTTCTCTTTCACGCTTTACACGCTTACATTCTCCAATATTCCAATCCACAGTTCCCGCCATTAAAGAACGCGATCGAATATGTTGGTTAAATGCGTTAACGTAAACAATCTTAAAGTTTACTTTGGATATTAAACTAACGTTAAAATAGTGTTTTTTAATTTAAATCAATAGTCAACAAAGTATGTATGAAATATATTAAGCTTTTCTTACTTTGACTTAAAAAATGACAAATTTATCACTACCTGTTGAATATTATTATTATATATTACATAGTATCAAAACAAAATGAAAATTTTTTACGTTATAATATTAAAATGGTACTACTAGTAGTATAATAAATGTTATTGATTATTGTTTTAAATCAAGTTTATCACAATTTCTTAATAAAATTTACAAAACATGTTTAATTGAGTATAATTGGAAATCAATTAAAAATTGGATTTGTACTTTTTTATATTCAATATTCAAGGATATTTTATAATTTAATTTATTTATTTAATTATTTTTATGTTCATATAAATATAAATACAAAATTTAAAAAATTATAAAATATAATTTAAGCAAAAATAACGTCAATATTTATATGGTTCACACGAAGATTCTGAATATTTCCAGTTATTAAATAATGTTCTTATAATAAAAAATCTTATACCAGATTTCTGTACGAAAAATTTATCTAATGATAAAAATGTTATCTTTTTAAAAAATGATAAGTTCTATTTCATTCGTGTTTGAACAAAAATTAAAAAAATTCTCACAATGTAAATGGTAATATAAATTTAAATAAAATAAACTCAGACATATTTATTTAAACAATAATATTCATATAGTGAAGTTATAATAATGCCATCCAATTTCAGTATAAGGTTTGCTCAATTCAACAACTTTAATGAAATATTGTAAAATTATTGTAATTCAAAATGTGATACTTCATGCAGATATATTCTTCTAAAATTAATTGTACGATGATTTTGCCTATAATAAAAATTACAATATATACAAATGTTCAAAAACTACTGATAAATTTGTTTAAAAGAATAAAAGTCTAAGAGTATATATCGACATTAAAATGTTATTAAATATCCAATATGTATATAAAATAATAATAAAATATAAATACAATTATTTAAAAATATTAACAATAAATAATATCCAAATTATTTAAGAATAAAGTTCTAGTTGTGATAAAATTAAATATATAAGAAACAAGAAATATATTTTAATATTATGATAATAAAATAAATATATAATTCAATATAAAAATGTTAGTTTAATAATATATACATTTTTTTAATGAAAACTAATACTCTGAATATCACAAAATAAACTGAAGAAACATTATAAATAAGAATTAATTATTATTTAACTCTTCTAATAATAACTCTTTTATTATAATAAAAAAAGGAATAACAAATTTAAAAATAAATTAAGCATGTAAATAATTACTATACAGTTTTAATTAGCTAATAATAAGTAAATTAGATTAATTCATTGTTTTGACTGAATTATATTATATATGCATTATTTCATATAAATTATTTTTTATTCTACTAAATATTTACTATATTTAAGAAGTATTCTCTTCAATATTATAATAAGCTTATTTTGTTTTATATTAATCTGTGAATGTATTACTGTAAGATAATATAAAAATTGTTTTGTAAATTAATAATTAATTAATAAATTAAATAATTATGTTTAGATGGCAACTCCTACAAGAATTCTTAATAGACAAGATGACACAAGACGTAGATCTCGTCCTGCACTTGCAGTTATACCAAATTCAACCAGTATAATTATATCACCTGGTATACAAATTTTTTTTCAATTAATTAATGACTTCAATTCTAATCTACATTTAAAAGCATTTTTATATTATGAAGAATATAATGTACTATAAATATATTATTTGTTTAAAAAAATGAATTTTAACTTAAAAAAAATAGGTGAAGCTGTTACAGTTGAAGTGACAACTATGGATAATGTATTAAATAGCAGATATGGTATTGATTCCCGGCGAAAGTCTGTTGCTAGTCCAGATGAGCTTGTCATTCAAAAACGGGGAAGACGTCGACGTACGATTGTTTGGTCTCCAGATATAGATGCCTGTAAACGTGATAGTTTACTGAGGTGATTTATTAATTTATATTATATTTTAAAACATTCATAATAACTATATCAAATGATCTTTCTTTTATCACATGTTTTATATCATATATAATTAGCATGTATTGATATTATATCTATATATCTAATTTTATTAATCATCATAAAAAGTGTGTTTATTTTTTCTTTTTATAAGAAAATGTACATTTCATTAATTATAAATTATTCATCATAGTAAATTACTTGGAATTAAAAGTATTAAACTTATTATTGCTACTAATATTATTTATAAATGTGTACTATATTATATGTGAAAATAAACAATTAATTAAATTAATATTTCAGTTTAAATTCATTGGATCGAACTCCTGTAAAAAGTCAAACAAAAACTCAACTAATTTTACATGGTACACCTCGAAAACGGCTCCTGCTAGATAATAATGATCCTGATGACGCTACACCAGAAAAAAGACGACTTACATTTTTTGAAACCTCCAGAACCAGTGAAAAATCACTTAACGATGAAACTAATCTGTCAAAACTTGCAACAGGTTTGCAGGGTTTAAGCCAAAATCAACTTATCAAGATAATTATTGATTTAGTCGCAATGCATGATCAAGGAAGAATTTTAAGAGGTAATGACAAGTTAAGTGACATTCTTCTTAAAAGTATGCCTACACCAGACGTACAACCACTTAGAGAAAGACTTGTAGCTTTGCGACAAAACATTTTTAAGAGTCTTATATTTGCTGAAGGAAAAGATAATGCATATGATCATGCATATCTACATTTAGAAAATTTTCATGTAAGATATTTTTTAATTTGTATATTTTTAATACTATCATTACTTTATTATTAAAACATTTTTATTATATCTTATTTCAGAATATAAATTATATATTCATATTAATATTTTTTTTATAAATTTAATATATAAATAATATTAATATATAAATTTAAATTTCATTTACAATGCACTTGTTATTGCATAATTATTTATAATGTATATTTTTGTTTCACAGAAAGTTATAATAGAACAAGGAAGTAATCTTGTTTCTTCAGAACATTGGTTCACTGTGATACATTATATTCTTCTAGCATGGTCTGTAACTAAAGAATTACCAGAGTGGGAAAATCAAAGCTTAGAAAATATTAAACAACGTTGCTTCCAAACACTTACTCAGTTCTGTACTATAGCCTTAAGAAATGGTACATTTTCTTTATCAATATTGGAACATTTTGAGAAAAGGTAATTAAAATAATATTCAATAATTTTATATACATTAAAAAAATATGATTATCAAAATACAGTTGTAAATAAGTGAATGTATTTAATACATCCTACTTTAAAAATATTTACATTTTTATATATTTAATTAATAATTAATATTATTTTATTTTATCTTAGAATTAGTGTGTTGATTGATGACTACGAGGAGCTTCAAAACTGTCTTAAATTAATTGCTGACTTAAAACGCTGCCATAATTGATCAAATCATAATTCAGATATTAGCATTACGAATTTAATATTTGTTTGTATGGATTTTGCTCACTGTTTGTATTACACTAATCCCATTTACAAAGTAGATAAACAATTGATAATTATTTTTTTACACGTAATTTAATTCAATAACATTTACAAGAGTGATGTGTTGCGATATTTAGTGGTTATTTAAAGAGAATTGAAACAAATTTGTAATATATTCGAACTGCGCGGTTTTTATGCTAAAAATGGAAAATGATATATATTTTAAATGCTAAATATTTATACACAACATCCTAACAATTGTTATTATTTAATAGTAAATAATTTTATTTATTTCATTTTATTCGTATTATACTAGATTAAACTTAATTTAAGTTTTTTTATAGTTTTTAAATAAACTGTTTGTTTGTAATAATTATTTTCATTTGTTATTGAATACAAATAAACAAATTTACAAAATTTATAATATTTTTATTGATTTCATTCTGTGTATATATATTGAAAGAATGTTTTAATAATAAAAATAATTACTTATATATATTATACCAAAGGAATTATTTTATTTCATATTTATGAAACAATTATTATAGAATGTCTTCGATATCTACACTTAACATTAACATATTCTTTTTTAATTATATTAACTTGCCAGAAGTATATTAATTAATTTATCTTGTTTATTATAGTTTTATTAACAATGAAAAAAATATTGATAAAATTCGTATAACATTAGTAAGAATATCCTAATAATATAAAATATCTTATTTTTTGCGCAATATTCTTAATTTTTGTAATATTAACTTTTCATTTATTTATGATGACCGGACAAATACCATTATTTATTATACAAACAAAACAAAAAAAAAAAATTGCAGAAATCTGAAAATGTGTTAACGAGTTTCATTATTTTAAATTTGATATATAATTTTGTAATAATTTCTTGTTGAATAATATATTATAAGTTTATTTTGTATATGTATATGTATAAATTTATTAATAAATAAATAATTAATACAATAGGGATAGGCAAATTGTTTTACTTATTAAGTAAAACATAAAATTAGACATAAGTTTTATATTATTAATAGTAATATAACTTAATTAGCCATAAATTAAAACCAAATAATAGTGTAAAAAATCAACGATCAATTTTTTTCAGACACTTTTCTTTGTAAGTATAAACACATTCATTTATAGTCATATATGACTATCAATTGTAGTAATTGTTAAATTATTATAACTTTTCGTAATTTTTTAGCTATATTTATAGTATAAGTATTGATTTCCACTGCAAATAAAAGTATCCGCAAATATTGTTCGTCAATTTTTCACAATGATACAATAAGAAAACATTAACTAATAGTTGTTCATCATTTACATTTATTGTTAAAAACATCATTAATCGTATATATCTAAGTTATATTTAAATATATAAATTGCATACAAATTGTAAATAAAATATTGGTCATATAGTATGCAAGAAGGATACTTTTTTTATATTATTAGCATATATAAATGTTTAATCGCAAAACTTTATTTTGATTCATCTAGTTAAAGAAAAAAGAATTATGTATGGCAATTAAATTTTACACACGTGAAACTGCAACTGTAAAAATTGATTATAAAATATATAAAAATATTTTAAACTTATTTAAAACTTTGGCAATTTTGATTGACAATTTTTTCAGTATTGGATGCTTGTGAAGTATCTTAAGTACAGATATATATATATATGTATATATACTATTTAAATAAAATATTTTAATATATTTATATATTGTAGAACTAAATTTATGTGATATTACAAAACATACACTTTGTTTTTGTATATTTAACTGTCTAAAATAAGACGTAAAATTCTGTTAATTTAAAAATAACTTTTCAAAAAATCAAAAACAATTTTCTTTTTTCTTTTTAATATAAAAAAACTACTTCATATAAATATATCTATAAAATTATAAGCGAAATCTAAAATTTCAACGTAATATTATTTTGTATTTTATATATAAGATAAATCAAGAAATATTATCTTATGATTTTTTTCTAAATATTAACAAAATGTTTCAGATTTTCAGCATTATTAAAAGTAAAAATTATTGTCGATCAATACATTTTTGGTAATTATTTGTCGATTTTTCTGCAAAATTATTAAATAATTTTATATTAAAATCAAATATTTTAACTCATTAATAATTTTAACTAATTCATTGATGATTTATTTGTCTGAGATATTCAGGTGCATGGTAATGTGCTTGCACTTGAGCGACAGATGAATGCACTGGTGGTGGGAAACAACGTACATGTTCAACACTCGTTGCATCGCTATCTCCACTTTTTAAATATTTGTTTAAAACTGCGAAAATTTGTGAGTTTAATACTTGAAATCGCCTTATACGATCGACCATTCTCTTCAAATGCTAAAAGAAACAAAATCTTAATGTTAAATAAATTATATATTTAAATAAACTTGTATTATTTAGTAATATAATTATTATAACTTACAATTCCTTTAACGTTTTCATCTTTTCCATCAACTCGCTGAACTCTTAAAATATGGTAACAGAAATCTAAAGCTTCAAATCGTTTTTGTTGTCCTAAAAGAACAATCATTGCGCATCCAGCCCAGTGTAAACCTTCTCCAAAAAGTTCTCTAAAAGATGGTTTTAATATATTTTTTTAATGTGAATGCAATACTATTCAAATTGTAATTATGAATTAAAATTGTTAAAATGTACAGCATTTTAAAAAAATATTGTCATAAAACATTTATTACTATATACTTTGTATAATACATAACATTATACCAGTTTTTGTAACTACTATATTAAAATTTAATTTATTTTTAATTAAAATAAGACTTACTCTACAGTAAATTCAGTTTCTCCAACTGGAATGCAATATACAAATTGCAATGCACTCCAAAGCCTATGAAACTCCGTGCATTCGTCAATATTCATAACACCATTAGCTGGTGGTGGACCAACCCAAATCGGATCATCCAAAAAGCTTCGCAATCGACTTAATACAACTTCAAAAATAGACAGTCCGCAACAAAGTCTTTCTCTTGTTAATAAATCACCTTCTCTAGCAATCATTGCTTGCTAAAAATTAATAATAAACATAAGTACCTTAATATAAAATAATAGATTAATATATTTAATGCAAAATTAATTTATTGCTATTGCAGTTTTTTAAAAAAATAATTTTCTTTCAATTTCAATTGTTATAAATAACATTTTCAAACACAAGGGTGCGTTCTTTAATTTCCTGTAAGTACTGTAGACATCTATATTAGATGATACTTATGATGATGAACTTAACGTATAATACATTTTCATCTTTATTAACGCAGTATTTTCAGTACGTACAGTAAATAAAAGAATTCAGTCATAATATGTATGTAAGATTTATATGTTTTAATATAATAATATTATATTTATTTAATATAATAATAATAATATTTATTTAATAATAATAATATTTATTTATACTTTTGCTGTTCCCAATTTGTCAACATTTGGTACAATTTGAAGTGTTGCATATTTTTGTTCTAGACGTTTTTGTTTAGTTTCTGGCTTTTCACCTTCTGAAGTAAAATATAAATTTATTAAACAATATAATTATTATATAATGAATGTGAAAATGATTATTTTTTGAATAAAATTCAAAATTATATACCTTTACAATATGGTCTTGGTAAAATATTTTGAAAAGGTGCTGCATGTAACAAATCACAAACTTCTTCTTGTGAAAGGGCTTGTTCCATTAACAAACAAAATAATATAGTATTTCCAAATTCACGAAAATTATGAAATAATTCTGTTTTAGCATCAGGATATTGTACAATATCATTAAGTTGAGCATGATAATATCCTAGAACACCTGGCGAACCATAGTCATATCTTGGTAGCTTACAAACTTTTGGCATTGCCTCCATTAAAGTTTTAGTAAATTGCAAAAGACTTCCTTGAATCAAAGATTTAACGATCTTCAAAAGTTCTTCCATAACCACTGCAATTCCTTGATATCCAAGAAGTTTACACATGGCTCGAAAATGATATGGTCCGACAAATCCAGAATATTGACCATATTGTGTACTATAAGCGAGATTCAATTGTTTGCTACCCCAAAGATAATGATGTGACATCTGTGGTGGTTTATCTCGATGAACAGGTTGAACAAATTGAATACCACGACATTTAACGAATCTATAATAATATGAATCATTAAATAATTTTAAAATATAATTACTTTTAGTAAACTTTCTTCCTAATCTAATAAAATATGTATAAATAAACAAACTTAACTTTTAATCATCTAAGATTAGATATGAAATCTTATATTATATTAAATATTAATGTAATTCACAAATATTAAATAAATATGTTCTTTTATAGATTATATTACCTATTGGTAGCAGCATTGTAACAGTAATTTGGTAAGAAATCATAATTAAGTTCCCAAAATACATGCAATGTTATTCGACCATAAGGTGCTAAAACATTATGATTTGCTTCTCTAAACATTGAATCATATTCATCTAATGCCAGCCACTTACTAAGCAGTTTATGCGTTAACCGATTAACTTGTAACAGCCCATCTAATTCCTGCAATAAACAATTTAAAAATAATTTATTTAAACAAATGCATAAATTTATATATAAAATAATTGAGTTGTTAATTAAGTATTTAATTAGTTATTAATACAAACGTACTACAACTCCAGTAATGTCACCAGATTCGAATTTACTAATGGCAAGATCTAAAGATTTCTGCATATCAGCATTTATTCGTTGTGTTATTAATTTATTCAGATCAATACTACGACCAAGAAGTTGCACATGTCTTTGCTTCAATAAAGTTTCATAACGATTAGCCCTAGGATAAGGTAACAAATATGCTCCAGAAGCAATGCATTCAACACGAAATCGTTTATCTAAAAGAATGCTCGCAGCTAATTGTTTATAATGAGCAAAGATTTGTTCACTCAATTTATATACAAACTGATCAAAACACAGGTTAACTTCAGCTTCAACCTCATCATACAAGAATTGTTTTCGGAATATTGTTAAAGCATATAAAGCACTATCATTGTACAAGTCTAACGGGTATAAAACATACCTACAATAAAAATAAAAATAATTAATTTAAATAAAATGTAATTATATATAAATTAATTAATTTTAATTACTCCATCATTGAAGGTTCTTTGCTTTTTAAAATGTGATCTGTAAGAATCCATGGCATAGACATCTCTATTGGGAACTGAAATGATAAAATTGTACCAATTTAGTGAATAATACAATAGTATATAAAAAAAAGTAAACAAAAACTCAAGATTACATAAAATATTATCGCGTTAAATTAATATATGACTGTTTTTAATTGTAAAAAGTTATGAAATGAAAGAATCTGATTGCCTAATTGACTCATTTAATTGTTAAGCTTTGTCTTCGAGCAGAATAATTTTTGAAACAAGAAAAGTTAGGAATAGAAAGAAATTTTAAGAAATGGAAATAGTTTGAAAAGAATAGAAAGTTAAGGCGAAAGGGAAAACTTGTTTCTAATTTCTTTTTACTATTTAGACATTTTTTGTTTGTGATCGTAAGCAAAAGTACCTGAATCCGTTTTTCCATGGTGATCAAGTCGCTGCATTCCTCATTGTGCTGGTGTCGCACTTGGCATTTCTATTCATGAAATCAGTCACAGAAAATTGCTATTGTAGTGAGAGAAATAAAGTTTCATATTTTGTTAAAGGAGAAAAAAAAGTAAGAAAAAATAATGAAACACGTTGCATACAAAAATTAATTAAATGTGAAAAACAACGAAACCAGAGATTAAGCGCATATACTTTTCATGAAGGAAGCAAGAGTCATGCAAATTGACTTTTGTATTTTTTATAGCGAAGTCAACGCTGTAGTGCCATTCTTTAATTTACCTGAATTTTACGACCCATAGTCATTTCCAAATAAAATTCACGATACCATAACTGCGACAGATCGCAACAATTTTGCAACGATTCTATTAAACAAAACAAATATTAATAACAAATTTAATGTGCGTTATATTAATTTAAAAAATTATTCAGTTCATTAAACTTACCACTGAAGTTTAATAAATAACTCCAATAAAAACTATTTTTATGAAAAAGATCTATTTGAACAAGATATTGACCATCTATATCCTTTCTCAGAGTTCGTTTTCCTCCACTTTTATCGGCAATTAGAGATTCCAGCATTGTACGCACCATGTACAATTGTGTTGATGATGGTCCTATTACATAAAAATGTTTAATTTGCATAAAATAAAAAAACTAATTTTTATTTAAGTAGTCTAATTAACACATTTAGTTTAATTTAAATAGTATATACGTTTTTGTATTAAGAATATAATTCTTATTAGTGTATTAAGGTATTTAGTAATTGTATATTAATTGGTATTTGTATAATTAAATACATTTTTTTAACAAAATAAAATATTATCAACTATAGTATTATAGTTTTTGTTTTCTATAAATATGCATACCAACGTTTCTCCTGGGAACTTTAATACCAAATCTACTATCAGGATCCTTCTTTCCTTTTAATGCTGGATCACCTACAGGTTCTACACCATAATGCCAATCTGCACATGTTTCACGTACTGAAACTATAATACTATAAAAAAAGAATTTCTATGTAGAAAATTACAGAAATAGTTGACTTTACTTTATTAAAGACAATCTTTTATTATCATATTATATATTTATAAAACAATTTTTAAACACTTAAATTAAAATATTATGCTTACCTTCGTATGAGATCTTTTTTATTTTTGATTGCTTTTCTAAGTGGTTCACGCAACATAAGCTGTACAAAATCTTGCAATTCAGCATAAATATTTCTGCGAATAGCATCCACAAACACAGTTTCCATACGAGCCATTAATACTTGTAAACCTTTTATCATAGCTATAACTTCAATCAGGGCAAATTTTTCTTCGTCTGTATAATTATATCTGGTTGCCTAAAAACAATATTATGTATTAATTTCGTAATTTTTATATTTCCTATAATACATTTGATAATAAACAATAAAATATAACATTACCCTTTCGTATTCTTCAGCTTCTTGGGGACATTCCTTATTCATATGATGATCCGTAGGATGAAGTAATTTCCAACTATAAAGCTCAGTGACAACACTAGTCCATTCTGACAATAGATGTAATCCTCTGAGTGCTAAATCAGCTGTTTCTTTATTTTCAGCATCACTTCCAGATTCTTTATATGTAGTTGTTATTTCATTACTATATCTGTATTATTAACAAATATTTATATTTATAATTTCTTTTAAATTTACTTCAATAAATTGAATAAAAATATTTCAATGGATATATTATATTTTAATATGTATGCTTCAAAGTTGATTAACATATATTTAAAATGTTTTTGTATAAAATTAAATACCTTGCTAGTTCACTAATGTATTTTACATGTTCTTCTCTTATCATTGGTAAATGAACCATAAGATCAGCTTGTGGGCTAATACTATTGCATGAAGCAGATAATGGCCATTTAGCTGCATCAAAATGTTTTGATCTTTTAATATAATTAAATGGAGCAATTTGCATATCACCGAAAAGTGGTACTACTTCTAAATTTTTAAATATGCGGTCTATTTTATCCAATTTTAGTTTTTTTCTTTGATCTAACTTATTAATATTACACAGTTCACTATCCATCAAAAATAATCCAAAACCCATTACTTTTACCAGCATATGCTTTTCATTTGGAGTGAGATACATTTTAGTTTCATACATATGAACACATATATTCACTACATCTGCCAATAATTCTTCATATCCCTGAATTTTTTCTAAATTTTCCTTAACAGTATCTCGTATTTTGTTTTGAGTAGCCAAAAACATTGACAAATTTTGAGATTCTTGCAAAGTTTGAGAATCAGACATTACTTTCAAAAATTGAGCAGCTCTGAAAATATACGCGTGATGCATTATAATAACATTTAAGAAATTGTATAAGAATATTATTTGTTTGAACATAAAATCGTGATATTCACCTTCGATATGTTGAATAATCATTTTTAACACTTGATTTCATATTTTTAAGTTCATCCAAGACTGCAAACATATTAATGAACTTTCCAAGCGTTAATAAATAAGCTTCGGATACAAAATCTTTTCTTTTTTCATGATGACAAAGTCTTTTCACTTCAGCAGAAAACCTTTCTATGGCCTTTCTCTACATTTATTTAAATTAGAATTATTTATTAATTAATCAAATTTTAAATTTAACTTATTATTTAATATTTTTATTATATCAGAATTATATACCTGAAAATACATAAAATTAAGTAATTTATGAACTTCTGGTGCAAGAACTTCTACAGTTTTCTCATAAATTTCTACTCTATTAGGTTGTTCATTTGATTTTGGCTGAGGAATTGCTCGAGAACAGCATCTCCATGTATATAGCATTACAGCATGTTCTAAACCTTCTTCTAACAATTCATTCTAAAAAAATTATCAATATTAAAATTATATATTTAAAACACAATGATTAAAATATATTTATACAAGATTTATTTGAATAATGGATATTAAGTACCAGACTAGCATGAACTGTTGCTTCTTCAATATATTTAGCAATACCAGTGACAAAACCATTTCTGTCTTCAAAATTAGTATCAAAATTGGCTTGATAAACTACAGAACATGGTTGAGCTTCAATACATGGTTGCTCATCTGGTAAAGTAAACTCATCAAGAACATCCACATTTGACAATGCATCACTTAAAGTTACTTTATCTGTAGCCATTTTTAACTAAAATTATAATAAATAACAATTAATGATTTCTAAATATAATTAATATTATTTTATATTAATAAATTACAACTTTATTGTTGTTATTATAAAATATTGGCAATTCAAATTATTTACATTTATAATTATGCATGCATAATGTATACCTCATATACTCATAATGAGAATAAAACATTTAAATGAATATTATAAATATGTATAATAAACAAAATAATTTATCTTAAATGACCAAGATTAACTGTGTGCTTAAATACTTTAAATTTATGTCAATAATTTTATTACATTTATACAACAAACTAAATTGTGTTTATCATCAGTATAATAATTAGTGATTGATATAATAAAAAACTATTTTTATTGAATTCAATAGTTATCTTACTTTTATGTTTCGTTTTTTCGATTATGTGCCAAGACGTCAAGAAACTTGTCGGTGCCAACGATTCACGATACTTTCACTTCTGAAACTGTCATTATTTTTAAATTGCTAAACTAAGGGCAATTTATAATTGTTTGAATATGGAAAATCTTTGATTAAACAATAGATGAATTTGTTATCAAAAATCACCGATCAACGCCTAGGAACGGAAGACAACAATAATTGAACATGGTGGAAACCGTGTCGGGATGTCGGGAGTGTCAGAAAGCTTAAGGCACATCTTCAAAATAACAGTGTAAAGAAAAAGCGGATATATTATTGGCGGTAAATTTAAATCTTCATATTTAAACTTAATTACAACATTTATTTAATAAATATGTATTATGTATTATTAAACAAGTTTATTTATCATTTATTTTGAATAAAATATTTGTTTTTTGAAAACTATTCGTTTAAAATAAAAAAAATTAATAGTTATAACTATAATTTTTTTAAACATAGCTAAAGTTTACAATTGTTGATTTTAATGTCTTGTCTTCTGTCATTATCGCAGACTCAATTTATCTATATTTCCATTGGTGACTGGATTTGAATAATCATGCCATCTGCATGAATAATGTACCAAAGTATTGCCATATCATACAATTGTATTAATAAATTTCAATAATAAAAATATTAATATTTTATCATTAATATTTTTCTCAATATCTTATAACACGTTTGAGGTTAGGATACTGAATAGAGTAAGTGTTTGATGAACACAGATATCTAATAGCTTACTAGTTGTTTATTTTATAAAAATGCAAAACAGTCAAGTATTAAATAAACTTTCACGTTCATTATGCCGCATGAAAATCTTCGAGTTTCGAAGAATGAATTGTACAACTGCAAAATCACTTCTGTACGAAGAATATGGAGAGCCTGTCAACGTTTTACAATTAACTACAAATTCCGTGCCTAAGCCGGCTGAAAATGAGGTATTTTCAATATTGAAATAATTATGTATATTTTATTTTAATAATGCAATAATTTTGTATTAAATAATGTGTACTTTTATTGTTATATTATAAATTATATAAATTAGTATAGGGTTATTATTTATTTATTTTTAATGTATATTTTTATATTTATATTAAAAAATAATACAAAAATAAAATCTTGTAATAGTACTGGACAATGATATTCAATTCCATATTTATTTATTTTAACATAAATGGGGATTAAACCTATAAAAATAGACCAAATATATCTTTACAAATCTCTCTATTTGTTATTAATTGCACATTGATTTTAATTAATTATATTTATATACTTTTAAGGTTACAGTAAAATGGTTGTTATCTCCAGTAAATCCAGCAGATATTAATACAATTCAAGGAAAATATCCTAGTAAACCTCCACTGCCAGCTATACCAGGGAATGAAGGTGTAGGACAAGTCATTGCTATTGGATGCAATGTTCAAAATGTTAAAGTTGGTGACAAAGTATTACCAAATGGAGTCAATTTTGGACTTTGGCGAACTTTAGCAAATTATAAAGAAACAGATATTATGCCTGTAAGATACAAATATAGATAGTGTCTAGTATATAAGATAGTATATATATATATATATATATATATATATATATGTATGATATAAAATCTATATCATGTAATTACAGTTTACAGATGATTATTATTATTATGATTGAATTAGTATATAGTTTATCAATTAAAGTATAAGCATTAGCTTATAAAATAAAGGATTAAAAAATATGAACACCTCATTTAATATAAAAAAATTCAAAGGTTTTGAAATAAACAGATACTTATTTTACAGATTTCTTCAAATATAGGAGATATTGAAGCATGTATGCTAAATGTTAATCCATGCACAGCATTTAGAATGTTACGAGATTTTGTAGATTTAAAACCTGGAAATACTGTAATTCAAAATGGTGGAAATTCAGCAGTAGGGCAATTAGTGATTCAACTTTGCCGAACTTGGAATTATAAAAATGTTAGCATTGTTAGAGATAGACAAAATATTGCAGAGTTAAAGGTAATATTAGTTTTAATATTAATTATATATATTATTAAAATAATAAATAAAATTATATTATATTTATAAAATACAAAATATTTTGTAGTCTTATAAAATAATTATATAAATTCCATAATATATAATAATTAATAATTACTATTATTTCAGAACCACCTAAAATGTTTAGGTGCCACTGAAGTTTTAACAGAGGCAGAACTTAAAACTACTAATATTTTTAAAAGTAAAGAAGTGCCTAAACCAAAGTTAGCGCTTAATTGTATTTCTGGACAAAATGCTCTGGAAGTTTTACGGCACTTATCTCCAGGTGGTGTTATGGTAACATATGGTGGAATGTCTAGGGAACCAGTTATTGTGCCAACTTCAAGTTTAATTTTTAAGGTAAATTTTAATAAAATTAAATTTTTTATTTTATGAATTTATTTAATGCAATAAAAGTGGTATATAGTTAATATAAAAAATTGTTTTTTCATTATTGCATGTTCATATAATGTTGTATAGAAAAGTTCTATTGTGATCATAATGATTTAGAGTTCTAAATATGCTTCTCCAGACTGTATATACAATTTTAAATAATTATTATATAAATTACATAAATAATAACAACTGAACTTTAAATGTTTAATTACAACTATTATTAATTTTTTAGGATCTTACAATAAAAGGATTTTGGATGACAAGATGGACAAATGAAAATATTAATTCTGAAGAACGTAAAAATATGTATAATGAATTAGTAGATCTATTTAAAAACAAAAAAATTTGTGCACCACCTTACAAACTTATACCATTTGACCAATATAAAGAAGCCATTCTAAATACTTTAAGTATCAATGGAAAAACAGGAACTAAATATATACTTGATATGACAAAAGCCTGAAAGTTCAATATTTTAACTTCTTGTAAAAAGTAGTTTTAATTATATTATGTGATCGCTCATATAAATTTTTTTAGATATGACATTAATGAATGTAAGATAAAACTGATTGAAAAATATATATAAATTAAAAATAATATCATTTCAGCTTTAACTTGCATTCTGTTATTGAATAAATTATGATATTTTATAA
Source organism: Psilanteris sp. ZL-2020 (assembly GCA_022817085.1). NCBI lineage: Eukaryota > Metazoa > Arthropoda > Insecta > Hymenoptera > Scelionidae > Psilanteris > Psilanteris sp. ZL-2020. The sequence continues at coordinate 16,395 of JABFQC010002142.1, forward strand.
TATGCTCATTGTAAATGTGATTTTATTTAATATAGTTTAAATTAAGCGATCTACATTAATATTACTTACGTTGTAAATGTTTAATTTCTATTGAAATACATTATTTTAAAATTAAAAAATGTATATTATTTTTATATATTTTTAAGTTTCATTATTATATATATATATATATATAAACTATAAATATTTTATATAGTATGATTAATATTAAATTTGTATGTTCATTTATATATTAACAAGATATATTTTACTTATTAGAAAAAAATTTTGTTTGACAAAATCTTTATATTTCGTACTAAAATTATAATATTATGCAGTATATTAAAAAAACATCTAATTTTTTAAATTAAAAAAGGTAACAAAAGAATATACATACAACTAAATCTATAACTAAGAATTTATAATTAAAATTTTAATTACTTTAAATTTAAAATAAATTATTTATACATAGAAAAAGAAACATTATATTTATGACTGTTAAGTTATTCTTGATTATTATTATTAATATATAATTAATTTATTCAATTAATACATCTTCTGTAG
>JABFQC010002143.1:0-16930 GCA_022817085.1 Psilanteris sp. ZL-2020
CGTTGACGGTAAACGTACAGTTTCATTGGTTGAATGAGTCTAATTATCATCAATATAATTACCGAACACGTGACATTTTTTAGTTCACGTTGTTTTGGCTATACTTGATACAACACCGACACACTTTTTCCGTTCGATAAGCGAAAATGATTTCAATACTACCGTTCGCGCTATTTTTTATTTCCCGCAATTTTTGTTACGATTTTACTGAATTTTGTGCACTTTGGTCGATAGGTTTTCCGAAGACTTCTGGTTTTTTGAAACCAAAGTCGAAATGTTTGACAAGTTTCTATAAAAAATCACGTTATTTCGATATTCCATATTTTTTGGGAAAACATCACCGTAGAGTCGATAAATCATAATTTGTTTTAAAAATAAATACAAGTTCAAATGAGTAATATACGTATAAAATAGTTTATTTAATACAAAAGGTTTGTTTTATTTAATGAAAACAAAGGGATATATAGGCGCAAATTTCAAGAATCATACTTTTTTCTGCAAAATTTGATAACAAATATAGAATTAAGAAATTATTATTATTATTACCGCGGTACTCAAATTTCGCAAATGACCTTTTGCATTGATGCGAATTTTAAAACCAAGTCAAATTTCAGAACCACATTTCACCTTGATACGCTCGCAATAACGTTTAAGGAAACGGAAGTACAAAGCAAAAACTTTGAAACGCAGAGGTCCAATCCATTATCTGTCTTTATATTTTATTACGCGAGTGCTATTCGAAAGAAAAGGACGCAAACACGGACAGAAGTTGGATCGATAAATATTGAAAGAATATTCGCGCCCTTTTGGGAAGCCGGAGCAGAGATGCGTAGTTATTGTAATTCCAAAAGTGAAGTCGCGAAAACAAAAATTAGTTACAATTACGGTTACTTTGATTCAAATATTTCCAAGTAAGAGCTGAAAGGCGCGGTCGAGGAAATGCGTCTTAAAAAACAACTTGACGGCCCTTATTATAGTCGTATCAAACAAAACTCGGCGTTCGAGAGCCGCCGTTTATTGCAGTGAAATCGCGTACCCAACACTTCGAGCTACTTTTCTGCACTTCGCGGGTCGCCCGTTGGGTCAGTTGCTCCGCGGCATATGCAGAAGCGCGATTGGCGTTTGGCGCGAAAATCCGGCCTATTTGCGTTGGCCCAAAATAGCCCAACCGCGGGAGCCGTTACCCCGATTCGAATTTCGGCGCGAACGGCGCCGTGGCGTTCGTCGCGGCACTTTTAAATCGCGCGACAGTGCAAATTAATAAATCGATACGCCGAACTAGACATAATAACAACAGTAACGCCCGGCAATTAATTGCCAACGCAATCGAGAAAATTTTTCCCAGAAGGCGGCCAACCTAAAAAGCAAACAAAACAAAGGTCGGAATGCACCTGACAAATGTTTATTTGTCTTACCCCCGCGCGTCGCTCGCAAGATCAAATACCAATTCTTATTTTACGATTCATCTTCCACGGGAGTGCGCATAGCTGCGCGAGATTTGAACAAGTGAATTATATAACATTATTAATAATGAAATCGGAAAATCAATGTCGGACATTTTTCGTCGGCAAACGCGGTCCGAGGGCAAGGCGCGCGACGTCCGCGCGCACCACTTTTACAGTTAAACAATTGTCTTAGGCGCATAAACGCTTTTACGTGGTGTGTTTGTGCGCGCACAGACGCACTAAATCGGCAATGCGTGTGACGCGTCTGTCGCAACGCACACAACCACAACAAAACCATCTGTGGTTTGTGTGAATGTGACGGAGTTGCGCGCGCGCGTGTAGCGTGTGTATGTGTGTGTGTGTGAGAGCGAGAACGAGAGAGAGAGCGAGAGAGCGAGTGTGTGCGTGCGCGCGTGTTCGACCACATAAATATAAGTTGGTGTGCGCGCGTGCCTCCAGTTGCGAGTGTGCGTGCACAACCTTAGGTTTAGGTTGCAGCGAACGGACAAGAAGCGTCGAGTGAGTATGCCGGTGGCGTAAATTTTGTTCGGTCGGTGGCGGACGAGACGACGAGCGAACCAGAGTCCGCGAGGAAGAGCGCGGCCCGCCGAACATCTACGTGTCTCGAATCCATTGCCGCGTCGACCTAACCTCAAAAGGTACCGCGCGCGCGGACGGGTGGCGTGAGCGTACGTCCACGGGACCCCGAGATCGCGTCACAATTTTGAGGTTAGGTCACGCTCGGAGGCGCCATTTTGGCCGAACACGATCATCCCCGTTGCGCCGCGGCCTAACCCCCGCGTGTGCCGTTTATTGGCCGAGTGAAACACGTTTGTGCTTGTGTTACAGATCGAGTCCACACATGGAAGGTACTTTGGAAGAGTCCACGGTCAAGGAACCGAAACAGGACGTCGACTTGAAAGGTTGCTCATATTCTTATTTATCGCGCATTGTTTATTTTCGAACTTGTCACGCCCGCGACGCTGCTTTTTCCGTCCGATTTGTTTTCGCGTTCGATCGTCTGTCGCGGCTCGTTGTCGCTTCTCGATAACATCCGCGCGAGCATTTGACTTTCGTTCGAAAGAAGCTTTTTATCCCGCGTGCGCGTGTGAAAATAACCGCGCCGTTTTTGATTGACGCGCACGAATCGGTCGGTTTGTTTGATGGGTGTATGTTGCTTGTTCTTGACGAGTTCGTTTGGCTCGCGTTTCGCCGGTTTATATTTTTTGCTTGACCATGCAATGTTGTTTTGTAGACACGCTTATTCCAAACGGTGTAAATGGAAGGTACGATGAAAACGACGAGTACTTCGAAACTAACAAAGATAGTGCTGAAAGTAGACTCGAAATGGCAAATTTCGAGCAAGTTAAACAAACCAGCATCGAGGACGTCGAGCAGACGGAAAGCACGAAGTACGCACGGAAGGACACCCTGGATGATTCCGAGTGCGAACCTATGGAAATCAGCGATTCTCAGGAAGCAGACAAGGATGTCGAGTTGATGGAAGTGGACAGACGGAGTAATTCGTCTGAGGTGGAATGTTTAGACGAGGCGATTTCGGAAACCGAAAACGTTTTTGATGAACAAAACGTGGATGAGACATCGAGGGTAATTGACTCCATTTTATTAAAACGAGCACATTTGTATGTCATTTGTGACTTTGCCTTTCAAAGCTTGTCGTTTATGTCGCACGACGTGTTGAGTACGGTTAAGGCAAATGTGCTGTATCGCAGCATATGTCAAATTGTTTTTGTATTAACTTAATATTAAATATTATGATACATTTTACACATGTGTGTCTGCCGACATCATTGAAACCATTGAAATACTAACAAATATTAAAAGTATTTTGATTTGGGTTTAAGTGAGGCATGAGAATTAAGCAATAGTATACTTCAGGGATATTTAAAAAATGTATTTATGTTGATGATGGTTTTGCTATTGTTTGTGCATGAATTATTTATTTGCGCAGAATTTGTATTAATTGCCGGGAGTTTAAAGAGTTAAATTAGGTAATAGGTTAAAGGGAAATTATGTTAATTTATGCTTCGTAACTATTTATTTTGCATTGCAATAGATTACAGTTGATCAATATCTGTGATTTATTTACTAAATAATATAAGTTTTGGCAATATAGTGATATTATAAATAGATAATGAATCACTGATTATGTCTTTTTATTATTAAATTAAAGTACGCAGTTGATTTAATGGGAATAATTAAACAATTTCTCTTGTCATAAATCAATAACTATTTATTTTGTATTATTAATTATAACATTTTAATTATTTCATTTAATTATGCAAAGCACATGTAGAGTGTTTGAATTAAATATTATGGTAAGAGCATAAAAATACAAATTAATAGATTTAGTTAACAATTTCATGAATAAACTGCAAAATCATATAAATTTATGTGCATCTAAAAAGTATGTATGTAATAAAATTTCATAAATTGTTAAATTTAATTCTTTTTTTAATGGAATTTCTAGATGATAATCAAAATCTTTTCACAAAAATATTATTTTTATCAGTATCTATTATTCAAAATGGCGGTTAGAAAATGGCCGACACATGAAAGAATAATTTTATTATCTCTTATAAAGAATATGAATTGTATATGAATTTTATAAAACAATATCTTTTTTCTTTATGTTTTCTTTTCTTTTATTTATTTATTTATTAATATTTTTTTAATAATTTTTTATTTGTCGAACGAAAATAAACAATTGATAGTTATTACATTTTACTAATTTTTTTTTTTATTATTATTGAAACCACATTTTTATTTTTAAATTATAAATTAATTAAATTGAACTGTGATCGAATATAATTTATATACGTTTGACTGTAGTGGAAATTAACAAAGTAAAAGAAGAATTTAATTAAAATAGAAACAATTATATAATTATATCAACGTTATTAGAAACTGATCTCTGATTATTTCACAATCATTAATTTCTTTAAAATTTTGTTATTAGATAGTTTAAAGAATTGTATTATTAAATATCTTTAAATTATATGTTGCTTTAGCGTCTTTTAAAATAATTAAAACAATATTTCTATATATGCATTATCTGTATTGTAGTTAATATTTCCAAGAATCCTTCTTGAAAGGAATAATATTTCATTATGCAAGATATGCATGATTACTTTATCATTTAAAATCTGTGCTACATAATATTATTAATATATTTAATATATTTATAAGTAGATAATTTTTTTTATCTTTTTCAATATTTAGTGATAAGATGCTATTATATATAAGGGCTATTAAATTATATATTTTAATACTAATGAAGGAGGTTAACAAAAAAGAAATAATGATAATAACAAAAAAGAGAAATGCTAATATAAATTAGCAGTCATATAATTAAATACCTATTTATATTACACAGACATAGCATATAACAGTCATAATAATAATAAACATAACAATAATAATCATAATATTTTTAAACCATAAAATATTTTCATATAAGTATAAGTATTTGAAATAATATCATAAACATAAAATATTTATTTACATATATTTACAATTATTTTTACATATAATTACAATTTATCATGAAACCATAATAATAAGACATTCCGCGTATATTTCTAAATATAATCACATCATAATTTCCAAACATTTGGTTTGAATGAATTAAATTAATCAATTATGAATTCTCTACAGAAACTCAATTCCAAACCACAAGATAATAATCTGCATGCAAGTGTCGAAAATTTGAGTGACACCATAGAGTGTTTAGAAAACTCTTCTCCAATTAAAATAATTGAAGAAAATGGATCAGTGGGCAGCCCTGAAATCGAGGAGATAACTGCACTAGATTCAGCACAAGGTGGACCCGATTCACCTTCACAGGATGAACCATCCACTCCCAAGAAAAAGCAACGCAAGAGTTTGGATCTGAGCAACGTGACGCCGCGACGCAGCTCACGCAATATTAAACGTACAAGTTATATTGAAAAAGAAGATGAGGAAGACGATGCCGGGTCACGACACTCGGATGATGATGAACGCGACGACGATGACGACGACGATGATGAGTCGGATATCGAAGAAATCAAGCCGGAAGATCCTCTCGCGGTGATTGATCTTAAAGATCGTGAGAATCTGCGAAACAAGAGTCCAAAAAATAGTAAAACGACAATTGTTGTAAATGATACAAAGCGGCTTGTAGAAATAGCAGCTGGTAGTAAGGTATATATAATCTCTAATAAAGAATAAAAATTTTGTTTTTATGATAATACGAGAATAAGTAAACGTTCACTAATGAAAACTAGTATTCCATATTAGCATTAGTAAATTACTCTTTAAATCGGTTAAATTATTTTAAGGTATTTTATAAACATATTTTAAGTAATATATTTGTAATCTTTGAAAAGAAAATTAATCTTAGTTACATTGTATTAATATGAAGTATGTAGTTTTTTTGTTTAAATTAAGTTTTGTACATTATTAAGTTTTATTTATCTGTTTCATTATTGAATTAAAAACTAAACTTACATTTATTGATAGAAATGTTAAATATATATATACAATTATATCAAATAATGAAAGTTATTGATGTATGTATTTTGTTAATTTATAATTTATAAATTAAAATGTGAAATGTTCATTAGAAATTAAATAATTAAGTTTTTAAATAATTTTGACATGAAATTAGTACAATGAAATTAAAAATTATTATTGTCTATTAGATTATTATCAAATTTTAAATTATTTGAATACAAATGTATCAAGTTTATTTTGAAAATAATTGTGAATATATACATATAGTTTTACATGTTATACAAACATAATTGATTTTTGTTATAAGCTATTAAATTATGTTTTTATTTTCTGTACAAAGTTATAATTTTCTCTAAAGAAAACAATTCAAACTAGACGTTATTATTTATATTTACAATTTTGAAAATTATTCTACATCTTATATTACTGTTATGAATGACCATAATAACTTCTTTTTGTGTTAGGTTTCTTTATATAATTCTATAAGTTGACATTTATTTGTTGAATTTATATAAAATTAGTGATTCATGTGTTATATTTTGTTTGTTAATATACAATATATATATGCTTAAAAACGGTAAAGCTATGAACCAGGTATTAGATTAACCTTATTATGGAATATTAATCCTTATTTTTTGAATGGATGAGAATAATTTTATGATTGTACAATAATATTAAATGAAAAAACAAATTTAATACTAATATATTTTTGTTTTGTAGTAGTTCATATTAGATCAAAATAATACCTGTGTAATATATTTATAGGCTAGCAATTCTAAAGGTGGAAAAAAAGAACCAACTCTCGTGATTATCGACACAAATTCAATTTTGTCAGGGCGCGGAGGTGTACCAGTGTCTAGCACTCCGAAGTCTTCACATTCGCCTCTTAGTTCAAGCACTTTCTCAGTCGTGCCAATGGGTACAACCACAATGTACCCAAATATGCGCACGACGATCACACCGGTGCCAATGAAGTCATCACAATTAAGTCCAAAAAGTACTTCAATCACACCGGTGCCACCACCAGTTCAGGCACAACCTGCGCAGCCCATCCTGCCTACACTTACTGATGATATGTTTGTTGTTGAGGCACCTTCTTTCATTGTTCCCTACGTATATGAAAAACCACCAATTAAGCCATTAAGAGAATTTGTTACGAAATTGGATAAGTGTATTCAAGAAAAGGAGAAAGAAGAACGAGAACGAGAAAAAGAGGAAAGGGAAAAAGACAAAGACGGTGATGATGATGATAAAGATGACGATGATATTAAAGAGGTATAAATAAATTTTAAAAATATTACATGCTCACAGTTATAACAATTATTAATATTTAATATTGTTTATACTTATAAATTGTAATTATAATAAAATTAACATAAGTATTTTTTTATACTTTATATTTTATGTGTATGTAATGGACTTTAGTCCATAGATTTAAAAACAAATAAATAATTGATTGCTTTTGCAAATAAATAAGTAAATTAATTAAAATAAAATTATCTTTATATATTTATGAATAAATTTGTAATACATTAAAATCCTAGCTTTATGAGAAACATATTAATAAACTTTTATACATACTAATTTTTTATGTCCAATTTATTAAACTTAATTTCTCTATCTGTTATTATAAACTTCATTTTCAAAATATTTATTTAGGTATTAAAATGATATATTATTAAATAGATCAATATTTTCTTGTATTGAACATTATTTAATATCAATCAATGATAAAATATATTAATTCATAATGATAAAATGTATAAATAAAACTTATATTTAACAAATTTCAGTAAATTGTTCAATAACTTAATAAATAATTATTGATTTACAATAATATAATATTTAATATATATTAATATATAGTATTAATATATATTTCAATTAATGGAGTTAATATCACATTAATATATGAATATTATAAAATTATTAATGTACACATGAAACTATACCAGATTTATTTACAATTTTGTTTCCATTATAATAATGTTCGTGTATAAAATATCTTGTAATAAATTATATTACATCTTGTTTCTATTGTAAGTGCATATAAAATAGTCTAAATATTTTATTATTGTTTTACTAGGATATTGAATCAACGAAGAATGCTGCTGAAGCTGAAAAACGTGAAGAACGTAAGAGCAGTGGTTCATACTTCGATTTACCTCTTGGCAAATTCTTTATTCAAATTGGTGTAAATCTTGTTCAAGAGTTTGTGCAAACTGATCTTTTGCGTACCCAGAAGCGGAAGCAAGGCAAGGGTCAACCATCTGCGGAAACGCAGCTTGCAATAAACTCGCTGATAAAGAACCTTGAATTCAGTAAAGAAAATAACGAACCGTTTCACCTTGAACTTAAAAAATGTGAATTCTGTAATTTTAAAACGGAATCTTCACTGGTAATGCAGCATCATTTAGAGACGCCGCATATGCGTAATTATGTTTACAAATGTAACTTCTGCCCATTGGAAGTACGTAGTCCGCATGATATTTTATTCCATATGGAGGCTGAGCACAACACACGTGGTCGACTGGAGCGTGGTCCAGCCTTCCATCAGTGTCCAAATTGTCCATTCGAAGATAACCAAAAGGGCAAGCTTACGCGACACATTATTGCTTGCACCAAAAAGTTCAGACCCGACCGTAACCTTGAACCTGCAGCGGATTGGGAACCACCGGCAAAAATTCCGAGGTTTTATTTTATGCTTACAACTATGTTTATATAAAATCATATTATTATATTCTTTATAAATAATATTTATAAATATTTAAAAATAATAATTATTATAATTTTTTTATTGGAGTTTTTAAACTTTGAATTATAAATAAACAAATAAATACGATTTAGTGTTAAATATTTTGTATGAATCAATTAATAGTAATAATTTTTTATATTGATTGTAAAAAAATAATACAGGTATTACAGATGATTTAACATAATACTACATTAAATATATCAATATATACATTTAACATACGTATTTAAACTATTAATTTAAATTGAATAATTTAGTTTACTCTTACTTTACAGATTAAATAGACCAAGACCTATTGGTCCCACAAATGCTGGTGCTCTCACAATGACAATGGGCATCAAAGGGCCACAACCACTTTTGCCAAAGCTTCTACCTGCTCCAGTTCCGGGACGTGGCAGAGGTCGGCCGCCTATGCAACCAAGATTTACAGATATGAAATCAATGCGACCAGGTACTTTTTAATACCATATTCTAATATTTAAGTAGATAGCATGTTGTTCCAAATTAAATATCATTAAGAATGAAATTTAAAATTTAATTTTTATTTAGAAGAAATTTTAATTCCAATTGTCAAAGAATTTTCATTTTAAAAATATATATAATACTGTATTTAGTAGAAAAGAATATATAAATTAACATGCATATATATATATATATATATATATATATATTAGTTATTATAGAATATAATTATGAGCATAATATTATATACATTACATATCATATACAATATTAATTTATGTTTATATAAAGAGTAAAATTGAAATAAGGAAATGATTTAATTTTCAGACAATGTTCCATCAATGATGTATCGACCAACATCGTCTGGATTATTAGTACCTACTTCGTATCAATTTGGTGGAAATCAAATGTTCCAGGTCAGTTTATTAATTATTGTAGTTATTTTTATCTAATATATGGTAGTCAAAGCTTTATAAATAAAAAGCTGTTAATAACATACAACTGAATAATCTTATAGAATGTCAGATGGTTTGGTAAAACATGCATGAAAAATAAATTGATGTTATATATGTGGTTGTATTAAATAGGTTTAAGATAAATAGAAAAAACAAAAACAAAAATAGAACAAATCTTTTAATATTTAAATTATGTAAAATATATTTTAAACATATTGAAAACTTATTAAATAAATTATTATATATTATATTTTATATTTAGAAACATCGAACATTTAAACCAGATTATATTAATATATTAAAAATTTAATGCAATGTCAATTATAATATATGTCTTAAATTACATAAATAATAAAAATGTTTTATGTATATAAAATGTATTATTTTTAAAATAAAATTCAGTCTACATCGAAATAATCTTGTTTGATGTAATTAATTTCATAAAATGTCTGCGTTTCATGTGACGTATTAAAATATAAAATTATTCTGAAAAATTATTTTTTGTTTACAATATAATTTCGATTTAGACTGGTAACATTTCAAATTCGAAAAGAGTTGAAAAAGTATTATTTAAAACAAACTTGTATGGGTGGAAACAGATGGTGGGTGGCTCTGGAACAGTGGTGTCGTCGACCGCGTCAACAGTGAGTAGAACTGTGAGACAAATAACATGAATGAGTTTTAAATGTTATTGACATTATATTTTTAAACTATTGTAAAAATCTAGTATCTAATTAGACAATCATAACACATTATTGAGATACTAGTATTTTTACACAACAAAAAATGTCAAATTACACATTTTTCATACAATTTTGTTTTATTAATTTTTTATAAATAATACATTCTTTCGTTGATATATATTAGTTATGATATTGAGTGTAATTCTACGAATAAATATTCGCTAGTGCTGGTTTTAATCGCATGTTTGATGTTTTACATATTATAACCTCATTATCTGTTGCATTTATAATTTGGACGAAGAACAGTTGCTCTATTTATTTTCCTAAAACTTGAGATGAATATGTTATAATTTTAATAAGAATAATATAAGATATTTTTACATATTAGTTTATGTGATTTACATTTATTATGAATAGAAAAAAATTATACCAAATATTTATTGTTAATTTTATACTTTTATGAATCTTCACATAATTTACTAATCACTGTTTATATCATTCAGTCTTTAACATTAAAAATAATGAGTTCTAATTTTATTATAAATTACCATAATAATTTATAGTACATTTAAAAGCGCTCATTGTTTTTGGGTGTGAAGCTTCAAATGTTTAAATTTACATTTTTTAATGCTATCGTTGTAATTAATTAACATGTTTTTTCATTCTAGAATACGTCCGCGGCAAGTCCAAAGAATCCAACAGCAAAATTGTTGAGCCAACCTAGTATATCCATTACTCCTTTGCCACGCACCTCCACACCGATATCAGGCTCTGGTAGTACGTCTAAACCAGGGAGCAAAAATACATTTGTTATTTGCGAAATTTGTGACGGCTATATCAAAGTATGTTTTGCTTAACTATTTATTTATAATAATGTTATTTATATATTTATGATTTTAAATCAACTTTATTTACATCAAAAATTTAATTCTTAATTACTTAAAGTTTTTTATTTCAACTTAACAAAGAATTGTTATTAGTTATTATATAAATTATTAATTATTTATGGAATTAATTCAAATAATTTCTTTTCATAGGACTTGGAACAATTACGAAACCACATGCAGTGGATACATAAAGTTAAAATTCATCCTAAAATGATTTACAATCGACCTCCATTAAATTGCCAGAAGTGTCAATTCCGATTTTTCACGGATCAGGTAATTTTTAATTTGAGTTCATATTCAGTTTATTGTCAATACTCTTAAATATATTTTTAGTAATATTTATTTTTTATTTATTTCATACAATTAACGGATTATGAGGGACTTTATACACGTTAGTTTGTTACAGGTTTCTATATCAGAAATAACATAAAATTTTATATTGATGGCAATTAATTTAATATTAAAGTAGACAATATATATCACTAGTGTATATTTCTCTGATAAAATTAATAAATTTGTACTATTTATTTTAATTAAAATTCAATCTTAAATCTATCGATAAATGACAAAATTGTTTAGTTTAGTAATTAAGTTATTAATCTCTCTGTTGATTGAGTTATTTATTTAATTTTTTAAAATATTTATGTATTTCATTTATATATATTAAATAATTTAATTTATATTTTAATTTCATTATAAATAGGGATTGGAAAGACATTTGTTGGGATCTCATGGCCTTGTAACTTCAAGTATGCAGGAGGCGGCAAATAAAGGCAAAGATGCAGGACGTTGTCCTGCTTGTGGTAGAGTAAGTATTTAAATATTGAATTTTTCTAAAATATAAAATTTATTGTATATAAACAAGCGTATATGTTCATTTTATATAATGAATATTCTTTTAAGTAATCAAAAATGTTTTGATTTTTTTTGACAATATTATCATTATGACAAATGGAAGATAATATTTTACATTATATTTTATTTAGTTTGTTTATTATTAATTATGTTTATGATATGATGTGATTTTTATTATTTTTTTGCAAAAGAATACGAAATGTTTCATATGTAGAATGAAAAAGAAGTTTGTACACTTATATATCCACGATATTCTTGCTTAATATAAAGTGATTAATCAGTTCGTTTTTTTTAAATATTTATATTATTTATACTTTTAGCTAGTACTTGATTTCAATATTTTTGTATTTTAATGTTAAATTAAATTTTTAATTTTTATTTATTTGATAAAATTACAAAATACAATAATAAAATGCAGTTGAAAATTTAAAATTTAATTTAAATTAATTAAATATTAATTAAATAAAAATAAAAACTACAGACTTTATGATAGTATATTTGGATATATTATTTTGTTTGTTGAATAATTTGTCTAATAAGTTGGAGTTTAAAATGTATATATTGTACAACATATACGAATATTCATTCCTTTTTTAAATATATTTTTGTTTACATTTTAATAATATTATTAATATATTATATTAAAACAACAATAAAATTCTTTATCGACATATATATTTTATTGTAAAACATAGAATATAAGAATTTATACAAAGATGATTAATTTCTGTATAAATGCTTTCGTCGTTTATTAATTTAAAAATGTTTACAGGTATATCAGTGGAAGTTACTAAACCATGTAGCGCGGGATCACGGCATGACCCTAAAACCCGCGCATCTTTCATACAAGTGTACTGTGTGTACCGCAACGTTTGGCATGTACAAACAATTTGAAAACCACGTTTATTCAGCACACAGTGTCGTTGCTAAGCGTGTCATGGATAAAAAGAGTATCAATGCTCCATCATCGCCGTCCTCAAGGTCGAACGATTCGCTTTTAAAACCACTTAAAATCAATGATGAAATTACTATTATACCGCAGCCGGCGGCGAAACCAACCACACGGTCCGGCAACAGTGGGTCGCGACCTGCCAAATAGCAATCATCGGCTGAGTGATACGCGAGCGCCATCTCGTTTAACTACTTACGCTAATAAACCTTGAAACAAGACAAAAAATTTCATTACATTACAACAAAAGATAAAGGGAAAAATACAATAAAACAGAAAAGATACAAACAAGAACAACAAATCGAGCACGGAGAGCATGCCGAATCGCGCGCCATCACACTGCGCGCAGTAAGCAAATTCAGACATTACATGAGAAACAATTGAAGAAGTAAAGAAAAGTAAAAGTAATTAAAATATATATATATACACACTCGCGGACTTTTCGAATGAAAAAGAGAGAGCATGAAGAATAAACTTATGATAATGTTAATTATATAAAAAAAATAAATAAAAGAAAAAAAATACAAAAATGCAAAAAAAAAAAAAAATAAATAATTAAGAAAACGCGCCGTTGAATTCCATCGATGTATTTATTTTTCGAGGTCCGCCGCGGTGCGGCTCTCCGCACACAAGTTGTCTTTATCTTCTTTACTGATGAGTTTGTTTGTCTCTTCTTTTTTCGAACGTTCAATGTCCAACGCGATTTGGAAAGGCGCTCATTAATCGGACACGGCGAGGACAAAACTGTAAAGTGTATCTATTTGTCGAATAACTCTCGCGCTGCTCCCGAACTTACACGAACTGTTTATGACACGTACTAAACTCGACGCCAGTCGTCCTATCATTTCAATTTTGTTATGCCCTTCCTTCTTCTCTCATTCTTACCCCACTCAATCCCCCATCCTCATTCCTGCACTCTTCCTCCATCTTCTCTCTCTCCTTCTCTATATGTATCTCGTTTTAAATTAAAGTCATCGCGCACGCTCTTTGCGTTATACGAATTGTACATTAACCCCACGTAGACGTTCCGCGAGCGAACCTTTTCGTACCGCGAAATGACGACGGCGAACGAACCGACCCTGCATCGCTCCGTCCGCTGCACTTAATTCTTTTAATCGCGCGTCTAATTTGTTCCGTCTACGCCTACTTGCGTTGCGATTTATACTATGGTTGTATTCATCTTATTTTTGTTTGTTTTTGTTCGTCTGGTTTTTTTTCTTTCTTTCATGTCTAATTTTAGAATACATCGTAATCGTCTGAATTGTAAGGCAGATAAAATTTGATTTCGCATTTGCAGTACGAAAGCGCGCCGCGATGACCGCGCAAAACTTGTCCAAGTACAATTCATTCAGCACCTAACACACTCTCGTTTCCGATCGCTAAACCGAAGAAGAAAGTGTTAATCATTTTGAAACCCGATTTATTCGGAACACAAAGCTTTGGACCATTATGTTGCATAAAGGCGATCGTTAAGTGACGCTTCCGGTTATTTTTGAAGGGACGATTTTTAGTTTTTGTTTTATATTAATCGTTACAAAAACATTTGTTTTTAAATCGCGGAATTCATTTGATGATTAGATTTGTATTTGTCGGCAATAAGTGATCGAAAACGTCACTTTACAATCGACGCCTTTTTTCGATGTCTTTCTTCGTATAAATTTATATATGAAATATATATACATTATATGTGTATATGTATACACTGAGATATCGAATCGTTAGGAAAAACAAGAATAGAAAGTGGAAAGACAAATTGCAGGCCACCTTTATTAGTTGCGTATATGTATATATGATATGCCACAGGTGTGTATTATATATATGAATATGTAAGATCGTACAATAGATGAGCGACGGTGTGATACGGGACGTGATCCTGGATTTTCTTGTGCGTATACGTGAAAAAAATGATAAATAAATAGGCTTATATATCGATATGTAGATAGTCCTTGAAAAGAGTAACGGGTTTAATTTAATAATTTCGACTTCTTATAATTTTTGTACGTTATCATAGAAGGAATCATAATTTTAGGCTGATTATACCACTATTAGCGTGAAAAGCTATATGGAAACATTGATTGATTGGAAAAATTAAGAACATTAAAAAAGAAAAAATGAATAAATAAAATCAGACGAAAATCACAAATACGCCGGCTGTATTATTTAATTAACTATTGGCTACTTGCCAGTCACTTTTAAGAGACAGAACATGTTGGTCATACTTGAGAGGAGCATTCATAGACATAATTACAGCAGGAATCTATAGTTTACTGTAATAATTTGTACAATATTATATTATATAAATGATTGATGATTGCGGTAATAAAGTATACCAACATTGTATTATGGAATGGTTTTGATTTTGTCCTACATCATGTTGTTTAATTTTTAAGAAATCATATTAGAGTTTACATTTATATAGCATTTTGAATTACTTTGCAAACTTAAATAGGGAGCAGCAGTGTTTTTGTGTATTGATTACTTATAAACTATCATTTTCAAATTATAATTTGTGATCGATAAAACACGAACTCAAAATTTGATACTGTAATTAGCAGCGTAATAGCTAAATTGCTCGTTTTGCCTGTGTCGACTTAAATGATCTCTAATATATTATGTAGAATTAAATTGTTAATATAAAAATAATTATATGCATTGATGCTATACATGTATACTTATTTCCATTTCTAAAATGATGACGTAAATATTAACATTGTGATAGTTTAATGTACGAATACATTTTTTGTATTTATTTAAATGCTAATTTTATTCGCTAATTGACGTATATATGCTTTTCTGATTTATTTTTATGAGCTTTTTAAAAAATCTTCATTTAAATTAAAGCCTGTAAATTTTATTAATTACGAAAAGCTGTTTATTAATTCTTAAAATAAATACTCCGCTTTTCTATTAATCCATTGCTTCAAAGGTGATAAATCAAATTAGATATTTGAACAACTTATATCGGAGTTCAACAACGTATGTGTTTTTTTATTTTAATAGATAAACATATACTCAAGAATACGAATATGTAACTATTGAATTAAATAAATAATTTTATAAAATTAAAAATTAATTTTGATTATCTTAATTTCGCAAAAAATTGAATTAACTATAATATTAAAAGTTTATATGTTTAACCCACGATATTAATTTTATCTAAACATTGATGAATGTGCAACTAATAATATTTGATATTTTTACAATACAAAATATTATAGAGAATGGAGGTGTATTTTTTTAACTATTATCTTTGATCAGCTTTATTTGAATACATAAACAATTTTTCATATAGATTGGACATATAGGAAACTTGAATTATTCAAAATTCCAAAGACACTTAATTTAAAGTATAGTTAAAAATATTAAAAAATTATGAACACAATAAAAATAAATATAAATACAGACAATGAAAAATAAATAAAAATGTATTAATTTGAAGTTATGTGAATTCATATTTCATATTTTTATTTTTTTCTATTACTTGTCTAAATTTTAGATAGTACATCAATCAATACAACACATGGTTAAGTAGTGAAGAAAGAAAGTATACATTTATAATGCATAATTTATTAAAAAAAAATTATTGCACTAAATATTACTATATTTATTTTAATTTCAATTTAGATGTATACCATTTTTGTAAAAATTAAAATATGTATTTTCTTACATGCACGCATACAAATATTTATTTGAATGTTTTCGAGATATATAATTAATATAACATATATAATTAATACAAATTAACAGTAAATATTAATTATAAAAAAATAATATATATAAGGCAAATTTAAATTTTACATATGAATTAATTTATTAATATTTTTTATGTTACACATTAAGATTTTAATGTATAATATATGGATAAGTGTCAATAATATTTTTGATATATCTTACTGAAAAAATTATGCATATGTAGAAACT
>JABFQC010002144.1:0-16927 GCA_022817085.1 Psilanteris sp. ZL-2020
ATAGGTGAATTGTAACGTTCCTGCAACCTTTCGTGACGTTCCGCGAACGCAACTTGTGACGTTCCTGCAACCTTCCACCAACGGGTTTCAAGCGGACATTTTGAAGTTCCAGGAACCTCCCGGGAACATAACTAAGGTTACCGTGACGTTCCTGGAACGTATTTTCTTAAATTTTGTGACGTTCCAGTAACGTTCCCCGAACGTAACTGTTCTGTGCGGGTTTCTAAAAGATTTTTTATTATAATTATCTGTTCTATGCTGCTTTTAAAAAGTAGTAACAATATTGTATATTGAAAAAGGACACTTATCCGAATAGCATTGTCTGTCCTTTATTAATTTAAAATATTGTTATTTTCGAAATAGTCACTATTCACTAGAGTTACATGAACTAATTAAATTTAAAAAAAATAATTATTTATAGTAGCATTATTTATAATATTTAATAATTTTCACAATTGATTAAAACAAAATTGTATACATATGAATTAAATATTTAATTGATACACATTAATAAATGAATAAATTAAATGAGCGTAATATCATTAACAATAAATATATTGTATTTCAACCAAAATGATGCAATTTTTATTTTCAATTACTATTTTAATGTCACAAAACTTTCTTTAATTTCACAATATTTTATTTTGACATTCATATTCAAAAATCAAATACCACAGGATTAATACTTACCTTTTACCTTATTAATAAATTCTTGATCAAATTAAATATAAAACAAATCCAATAATTAATCAAAAACAATAAACAGCAATTTCAATAAGTTATTCGAATGATCTCAGTTTTCCAACCCAACGTTGCAAAAGGTAAACAAACTTCGCTCCCTTTTTTAACCTAAAACAAAAATAAAGAAATCTGTCACAATCCAGTGACGTGCTTAAATGAAATCATCAAAACATAATTCAACCAAACAAAAAAAACCAGCTCTTTTGAAGTGCGCCGAGCGAAAAGACAAAAACGCAACTGCTATTTTTATTAATTCTTTTTATTAATTTTTTTCCATATTTTGTTCAATATTTTCAGAAAATAACACTCCAAAGCGAAAAAACCTTATATTCTCACCAATCCTAATGTGTGTATAATATATATATATTATACTTTTTCATATATAATATATATGTATATATAATGTATAATTTAATACTTTATATATAATAATGTTATGTGGAGTAGCGCACACATTAGACTGTTTATGTATCGATATCTTTATAATTTTATCGATAAATTACAAATATTGAAAAACATGAAACAGATACAGTCGTGTCAGGGACGCGCTTTTCTCGAGTCTTTGTTTTTGTTCGCGCATCTAAAATCCCGCCCGGAAACCAACGAACTAAGCGTACAATGGATCACAGATTCTCGCGTTCAAAACCCCCCTATGACTATCTCTGTTTTTTTTTTCTTTTTCTTTCTTTCGTTTTTTTTTTCTTTTTACTTTTGTTTCACTTGTCTCGTCCTTTATTCATATTTACCTCTTGTTTTCGGCCCGAATTTAAATCCCAATCCGTCGAATTTGCAAAACGTTGATTACTTTACTTCGAAGAAAGCGAAAGCAAAACAAGAAACTGCAAATCGCTCTCGTGGAAAAACGGCACGTCCCCGTGCGACTGACGTACTTATATATTTTCACACCGAAGTCAAAAAGGCAATACGCAGTACGAACTTACCTAGTTATATTTTATGTATCTGTGTGTACGCGCGCGTTTACGTGACTTTATAAATATCCTCTCGTTCTATTTTTGTTCTCTCTCGTTCTTTTCTCTCTTTCTCTCTCTCTCATTCTCTCTTCTTTGCTTTCTATTTTTTTTCATCAAACTCGCCCCCCGCACCAATTTACAATTTTTATAATCAACGCGCGACTACGTTCGCGGCCCCGTTCGTATCGTCCGTTCGCCGCCGATCGGCTTTTCTCGGTCGTCGGCCATCTTTGCCTCGACCATCGCGACGCGGCCGGTTTATCGTCGATCGCGGTTTGCACTCAATTACACACACGCGTGCATTAGTTTCGGCCGAAAAGGGAGAAGAGAATGAGGGAGGAAGGACGAAAATGAAAGACAGAGACAGGCAGATCCGGGTGCGGAAAGTAAGACGAAGATGGAAAGAGTGGTTCGTATACAGCGCCATCTGGAATGCTAGCGTTGAAACACGCGTCCGATTCCCTGGTCGTTCGAAATTGTTATGACTCTGAAATCATCTATTTTCTTCTCTCTCTCTCTCTTTCTTTCGCTTCTTACATCTTATTATTTTCGCTTTGTTTTTATTTTTTTTTGTTAATTTCTTTTTACTCGTTTTTGTACAAAAATAGTGTAGCGTCGGAGCAAAGCAACGCGAAACAGAGTCACAACGATTGCAGTGGTCACGGTGAACTAAAAGTGGTGGCGTCGGGTCGCGGGGTGGGAGTGGGGATGGGATTCGTATAAGCATATAAAACAAACAAATAAAACGAACAAACAAACAAACTAAGGAATAATAGGAACTGATCAAAATTAGATATTTTCAATTGATTTTATTGAAAATAATACAACAAAATGTGTCTTCATAATAATAATAATAATTAATATAATAATAATAATAATATAATATAATATAATAATAATAATAATAATAATAATAATAATAAATCAATTAATCAATAATCGCAACTAAAATTAATTCATAATTATTGATACGTACTGCTCTACTTCATCGATAGGTCTAGATAATTCATGTATTAACGCTGTATTTTTTTGTTTTTTTTTCTTGCATCGTTTAAATAATTAATATTATTATCGTTCATCATTAATAATCGTAATAAAATGATAATAAAAGGACAATAAAGTTACTGTTTAATTATAATTAATTGTAATGGTCGTATTATTAGAATAATGCTTCGACAAAACAAACGCAATGATCCGCTCATTTTTCGTCTATCGTCCTCGACTCGCAACTTCGATAATCGTGTGATCGTCAGGATTTCATCGTGTTTCATTTATTTATATTTCCATTATTTGTTTCTCGTTATTTACTCTTTTTATCTTCCTTTTTTCCCCCCTTTTCATTTCCTCCTTTTTTCTCACAACTCTCTCTCTTTCTTTCGCTCTCTCTCTCTTTCTCTCGTCATATCCCGTCGTCATTTATAACCTTACAATATATATATTTATATCAATCAATAAATGGATTAACTAATTCATTCGATAATTAAATTACATGTCACTTGGATATGCACATAGAGATATAAAGTCGTTTTTGGTCCCACCTAACAAACGTTACACTCACACAGACTTGCTTCCGCACGAAATTTCTTTCATTTCTTTTGTTTTGCTTTGTTTTTTTTGTTTTGTTTTCGTTTGACCGTCGGTCGCCAAAGTGTGTTCAATTGTCGCGGCAATTTCGTTCGCGCCTGTCATTTTGTTTCTCTCTTTCTACATCTGTTTACAAGCTTTCCAACCAAATCGACGCTCGAGTTCGCGCGTTCCCCGTCCGTTCGGCCCGGGCTTCGTGTTCTTTCGTGAATTGCAGAACGAGGTTAAGACACTTTGGGGACTTGTTTTCGATTTGCATTCAAACTTGGAGATTGCACGCTTACGCGCGAGTTTTCGTGTGTATATGTGGGTGTGTGTGTGTTCGTGTGTGTATGTACGCACGGTCGTATAATTTCTTTATGCTTTATTTCTATTTGTTTATTCATTTCTTAGATAGGGCGGCTGAGGGTGGGGGAAATGGGTGGGGGTAATGAGTGTGTGTTTGTGTGGGTTTTATCATCATATTTAACGCATATACACAGTGGTTTGTTTTTCGATTCGTTTGTTGTTCTTTTTCTTATTTTTTTGTGTGTTCCGAAAAGCCTTACTTTCAAGATTGTTTGTCGTTTATTACATTTATATACGGTATACTTAAAAAGTGTGTACTGCGTATATCACTGGGACTCATCAATACGCTTATTATTAGGGTTTGTTTTTTGTTTTGTTTTTTTTTTGCATTTTTCGAATCAATTATTTTTTACAATTTTTCGCTTACAATTTTCTTCCTCTTCTTCGTCAATGTCCGACTCGCAAACCACGGTTCCCGCTACAACTGGCATTGTTCAACTCATCGTCTCGTCGTTTAACCTCTAAGTTTACTTTACATAAGTTAATTAATAACTCTCACTAAGTCCCGCCAACAGGTGGCGCGCGCTTACAGCCAATTCGGAGAATTTCGTAACTCTAATTTTAATATAAGGCTACTTTTTTCATCTTCTTTCTTTTTACAAAAAAATTTCACACGAATACTGTTACTCATCAGTCTCATTTTTTGTTTGTTTTTTTTTTTGTTTTTTTTTTATTTTTTTTTCAGTCGAGTCACGCGACCGATCTACTGCTTCGTTCACTCTCCGTGGACGTGATTCACCCTCGCTTAAGGATTGGTCACGAGTTCGCTTAAACTTAATCAGTTCATTCGAATGGCGTACAAACAAGTTAGTGATTCCCGCGCATGCGTATACGCATTATCCGCGCGACTAATATTTATATAAATATACACAAATAATTAATGTTGATATATATTTATATAACACAACGCATGTAACATGTAACAGTTTTGTACACAAAATTAGCGCAACGCATCGTCGTTAACCAATTAAATTGATACATCAAGGGTATCGAAATGTGAATCAACAGAATGTCCGTTTTCTCCTTTGACAATCGGAAAGCGGTTAATTGATTAGCGCAGTGGAAACAGTGGACTGGTCGACTCGACTTAATGCCAGTTGTACAATTAAAATGTCTTTGGAAAGCGCAGGTGAAAGATTGTCCCTTCGACTGGAATGTTCGTTCGTTTCAGCTGCGCTGCTGGTTCAAATCCCCGCGAAAACGTTTTTTTTTTTTTTTTTTTCACGTTTCTTTACTTGCTAGTTTTCGCAGGGATTTCGACCGGCGTAAACGTATATCGTTAGCTTTAAAACCTCACAACCATATTGACAACAATCAATCGTTAACAAAAGAGCTAATCTTCCGTTGAAAAAGGTTCAAAAAAGGTGCGCCGCGGGCGCTCGCGGCGCGCGATCGGAGCGCTACGTCGCCCGACGGCGTATCACAATGCATTCAAAAAGGGACGAACGCAATTCGTCTGGACAGTTCCTTCGCCAATTACCCAATCGCTAATTCAATTCGAATTTAAAATCCCGATTAAATACTAGTCCAACGGCGCGCCGCTACGCGCCGCTGCCGTGGCCCGGTCCGATTTTAGAAATCGCCTAACTAGATAGAATTTAGTTTCGCGCGGGCGAGTGCAATTTAACGAAGACCCGCGTCTGCGCGAGCGACGTTCGGTGAATCTAGTCGCATCGGTTGGCGATTCAGTTGCTTCTTCGAACGTCGATTTCGTGAAATTGCACGCGCGCGTAGTCAATTTTGTTTATTTCTTTTTGGTACAAGACGTTTTACAATCGCTAAAAATAAATGCTCCCGCGAATACTGCTCGTCGTGTTAACCTGTGCGAAATGCCGCGTTTTCAACTTCATTACCATCCGAGTCACCAAGTTTCATAGAGCTATCTTTCTCTCGCTCATAGTATTTCCATATGAATTCTGACAACAGTAGTCAGCGTTGGTGAGAATTGATGATATTTGAAAATGAAAGAAAAGCCATCAGCGGATACAGTTAAAAACGCGGTTTGTATTGCGCATGCTTTTCGATAACAATTAGTAACCTCGCCGACCAATGGGACACGTTGCGTTTGGACAAACGCTTCCGATTGGTCGGCAACGCAACAATCGACGAGAACACAATCGACGACATCGCAATCGTTGAAAAAGCAGTCAACGGAACGCAACAGAAGATCGAACGCATATAACCATACTGTTATCACTATGTTAATACCGTTTCATCGCTTGCTTTGCATCACGCAGACATTTTGCATCACGCTTTAGTCGTACCGTCGCTTACGCAATCTAAATTTTAATTACGCGCGCGTTGTTTGCCGTGGTGTGGTGATTCCAAGTGGTGTGTGTAGTGTGGTGGGGGCGGGGAGGGGGAGTGGTTCGTAGATGCGATACATCTATTGTTAAGATGATTCTGATTGTGGTTTGCCTTTGATCTAATACAATCCGCCAAATTTGATGGGCGTTGTGGATGAAGCTTAATGAAATGTAATGAGACTTTCAAACTGTGAAATCAAGGATTCCGTTGGATAAAGGGATGATGTTGAGGTTGGCCTTTGACTGCAGTGGCGCGTCTATCTAATCGTGATGTTAATATTAAACAGTATAAAACTTGAAAATGCTAAGCTTGATTTTAAAAATGCATTGAAAGAGGATCCAAAATACAACGTTGGTTCGTATGAAATGCGAGATCTTGTAAAGTTGATCATTGGTACACGTGTATAAAATATTGGAACGGGGCACAAATTGAGTTCCAAAGTATAAAGGCGAATGGTATGATCCAATAGTTTGCGATTGAAGTAGATCATCCAAAATAGTCGATTGATGGTAATTTCAAATACAAAATTGACATTGAGCGGCGTGGAAATTTTAGTCAAGTTTCCAAGGCGAAATAGAAAGTCTGCTCCAATGGTCTTAGGATATTTTTAATTGATTCACTATGGTTTTTGAATTCGTTTATGTGCCACAGTACAGATGATTGTTTAGATATGGGTGAATTGTTTTTGTTAATGTCACAGTTGCTAACTAATTTTTTTTTGCATTTCAGAAACGCAGTGACAACTTGCATCCATAATCAATTGCAGAAGATCAAGTCTCCTCGATCACGACAGTCTCATTTTATTATTATGATAGACAATGTTATGTAAATAATAATTTCAATTAAAAACACCATAGTTTATCATTGAGTAGTTTCTAATTTCCCTTAATGCTTAAATAGTCGGAATTTGTAGTCCGTCCGATCAGATTTGGAACGGGATTGGATTGGAAACCGAATCTTTGTTACTGGTGTGTTAGTCCTGAAGGGACGCTGCGCTCGGAGAAGCTTTTCACCAAATTCTTTACTTAAGGATACCGATTTATTATCAAGTTTGGAAATTCCCATTTGTCTCATCTTTCTCGCAACCACAACGCCTGAAATGTTTGAAAGTGTCGTGTCACTATCGCCCGAACCGATCAACATGTTACCTACAAAAGTATATATATATATATATATATATATACATTATATATATATACGTTCATACACAATTTGTTTCGACGTACATCCGAAGATTCAAAACGCCTTACGTCTACATAGAACAGACTCGCGGCATATTTGCACTTGGACATGGAGCATCAAAAATATATGCAATCGGACGCTCGATAACGTTATACAACTCATTCTGGAGAGGCGACGCATCCAGCATTGTCTTATACAGTTTTGTTCCTATTTCACACGCACGTAACATTATCAGTAAATGCAATTGTTAACCGCAATCAAGGGATGAAGTAATGAATAATTACTATTAATGAACCGTAACCATAAACAGGGTGAACGGGGTAAAGTGAGTTACGTAATGCGAAGGTAAACCGTGATCAAAGACTTCCCATTTCTGTCTGATCTAGAATATAAAAAATATCGCTCGACGCGTTTCACACCTATGCCTACTGGGAACAAAAGTGTCAAATGTAGCTTTAGTGTTTGCTGGACGGGGGTTCAATTCTCGCCTTGACCGTAACCCTTCTTGCTCTAATGCAACAAACGTTCGTTCGTTGTGTCCTTTTTCATTCAAAAACCAAACAAATTTCACTACTTTTTTTTATATATCAGACGCAATTGGACCCCGACCACCCGTGGTCAAACAATTGGACTTGTAAAAATGGTTTTGTACATTGCTCGCATTTCAAAAACAACGTTGAAAAGTTAATGTTAAAAGGTACAAAGGTACACACGTCTTGTCAGGATTGTACTGGACGATATTTATTATTATAAAGTGAAGAAAAGTATCGTTTAACCAACGGTTTGTGATACCGTTGGCGCAATGCGGATATTGAGTTTTGATAATATTCAAATGCAAGTTACTGTTCGACGGCCGCGCCAATAATCTGTTCGCCGTCACGTTGGCGCCACTGAACCGGGGGAAACGCTCGCGATTGGCAGCCGTGTTGCGTCAGTAACCTCCTGATCGATCTCCGTCGTGAACACTAGTTCCGCGGGTGAAAAGTTGGTATCAAAAAGGAGACGAATGAGTTGCTCGGAGGACAAGAGAGTCCCGTCTAGTGACTTTTCAACAAAAAAACGTTCGTTTGATTCGTCTTCCCCAACCCCCCACCTAAAATTTTAGCCTCCCAATGAACGCAGTCCCCGTGACATTAGTATTACACGTCCTGAGAATGTTGGTTCTTTAATATTGTTTTAGTTGCACTCTTAAAAATCCTCTAGTTACTTTGTTAAATTTGTGTCCAGGTCCAAAAGATATGGTATGGTGATTTGTTTTCATTTTAGTATTCTTGTTTATCATGCTTGCTTTAATAACTCTGTTCTTTGTTCGTTCAATCATCGGTTGATAATTATAGCACGTACGTGTATGTATACATATGTATAATATAGTTTACAGAGAGTGGTATACACCTACAGTCGTTTATGTACAAAAATTCATTCTACTCGAGAGTCGCGGGGGCGCTGTCTTCGCGAGCGCTCCCGCGACTTATGCCCAAAAATTATTATCATTTAGAATAACACACTGGTCACTTTCGCGCGGCCCCGGCCGACTTTGCGAGTCGTCCCGCAATTTAACCGCCGTGCATCGTATCGCATTCCCTAGATTGATAAAAAAATAAACATAAATTACGCGATAACAGAAACGAAGGAGAAAGTGAAGGGGCAGGATATATGTAGAAATAACTAGGTAACTGGACGCACGTGCGTCGTTCAAATTTTCACTCGTTCGCAAAGCCCCGACATTTCGAAAACGTCACTGTCTTTGGGCTACAGGTCTGTACTTGTTCGAAATCGCATTGAACTTGCAAGTTGCTACGCAACGATTGTTTGAGTTTTATCTAAACCGAATTTTCACTTTACCGTCCGAAAATACCGTTGGTAGCTTTAAGGGAAACAAATTTCAGAAATGAATGGTGCTGCCCTCATATGTCGCACGGATAACTGTTCCTGAAATTTGGAATTATTAACTGATAGTTTTGAAAACATTATTTTCAACGCTATCAGTGGAAATTATCCACAGATTAAAGAACGAATCCTCGTCTGTGCCAAAGTGGACCAAATAATGAAGCGAAAAAAGAAAAACATTTTAATGGCAGGTCACGTGATCATTTTGAACAAGTACAAACCTGTTCTAGTGCACGAAGCGTCCCTAATACAATCAACAAGATAGACACGAAGATTAGATAAAAAAAAGTATGTGTCAAAACAGCTAGTTGAAGTAAGAAATAGTGCAACTACGGGCCACTTACTCGCAAACGATAAAAGGAAACCGAGGATACTGAACGCACCTCAATTGAATTTAAAGCAGCGTTCTATGTACAAGAAAACTGTTCTACATTATTTCTACTAAGAAGAGTATGATCGGCATGATCTTTCCGACATTCTGGTGTTGGTAGCGCAGAAATTATACCTTCCTTATCCAAAAGATTATTCTCTTTTTTCTTTATAAACACATAACCTATCTTTTTTGCCTCGTGGTTTTTGGAACGCCAGAAGATTTGTTAGTTTCAAATACAAAGCCTACACCGAAAACGCCAAATTTTGACAAGTCGAAATGTTTTTGCTGAATCGCGTAATTTCGAGCCATATAATTTCTGTTAAGTCGAAAGAATGCCCATTAGTCCCATACCTCATTCTTTTATCTACGTAAATTGCACAAACGGTCTCGAGATTGAACTCCATCTATACAGTTAAAAATGAAACTAATCGCAATTATATAATTAATGCATTAACCGATCGATTCAATTATTCGCTTAATTGATTCACGCTTATACATATAAGTGTATAAGTATACACGTATCAACGCTTACGCATATACGTATATATACACGAATATGTATATATATTACCTACATTAAGTTTCGCGGGACGGGAGGGGGGTGTACAAAAAGGGGGCGTAACATTACCGTCAACAAAACGTGTCAATAAAGGTTCAATAAAGGTCAACGCAAATCAACAGAAACGCCTTCGCTCGTATAACGTTATCATCACCTCGCCTTATAGCAATTTGGAGAGCACCGATTTAGATATGATATATATACACGCATACACGTTACCAATGCCTCTTAATTCGTAATTGTACTCGGATTAAGTTTACTTAAAACACATCTAGTCACGTACATCCATCCATCGTTCTTACTCCGGTTTCTGGGTTTGTTTTTGTTTATATTTTTTTTGTTTTTGCTTATTTTTTTGTTTTCAACATACACGACGCAATTGGATTAAGAAGTCGGAACTATTTACATCTTACAGTTAAAAATACAAATAAGTTCAATAGTGTTTTCCTTCATCCGAAAGAAGAAAGAATTCGGGGCTTTACTTCGAGATAGAGGGCGTATCCCAGTTGTTCCTGAAACGAAAACAAAAACAAACAAATAAGAAAAAAATTGAAGTGTTCTCACTGAACGTGCGCTTTTCACCAAGACTACTGCGACCGCGCCGTAAAATCGGACGAATGATGCGAAATTACAAGAACGCTGTATAAATAGTGTGAACAACCAGCTCCAATGCGGATAGACAGTACAGAAGATGGCGCCAGTAGCGGACGCCCGTACGGAGTTTGATGACACAAACAAATAATCAAGTGAAGGGGGTTAATCGACTCGAGCGCCCTCTGTCCTTTCATAACTCTTTCCTTTCGTGTTTTCACTTTTGTAATCTTGTCCTTCATTAAGAGAATATAAAAAATCGCGTGGCACATTGACGGTTGGAATGTTACTTTGTTTTTCTTAATTAATTCAATATCCGCTTATTATTTCTTATCTTTTTTTTGTTTATTTTCTTCTATTTCCTTTATCCATTCTGCATACTCTTCATCTTCGCCTTCGTCATCATTAAATTTATAATAATATAATAATCATAATAATCGTAATAATATAGTACTTCTTGCATTCTTAATAATATAATTTTACGTCTGTTTATAATCATAATATAATAATAATAATCATTATATATATATAATATATATTTATATTTATATATGTATATATATATATAGAGCTTTTGTTTATTATAGTAGTTTGTTTTTCATCCGCACTTATTGTTTTACATCAGTGCTGACTGCAGGTTTTGATTTGAGGGGAGTTTTCGCTCAAACTCCGTTTCACCATTCATCTTTCCTTCCCTATTTATTTTATTTTTGTTACTGTTATTATTATTATTTTTTTGTTGCTTTTATCCCATTTTTACTATGTTCGTTCGGTATTTTTTCTTTGTTTGCGTATTTTTCTTACGTTTTATTTCTTAAATTATGATGCCAGGTTTGTGTGCGCAGTCGCGGTGTTGAGCGCGTCGCCGCGTCTCGCCCAAACCGACCCCCAGGTGTCGCTCGGTAGCGCCCGGCATCATTTGCTATGTCTATTGTTCGCGTGTTGTTACCGGTTGTTGAAGCACCGCGGATGAGTATGCAACCCGCGGCGCATGCGTCGCTGATAGGAGACGATTGGTATCTGGATTTGAGAGCTATGGTCGCGCATCGCCAGGTGGCGTGCCGACACGTCTGCAATGTTTTTATGCCGTGTGTGTAATTATGAACGTGTGAATGTGTTTTTGCGTGCCTGATGCTTTTGTTGAGTTTATATCATTTCAGATGTGATATGAGCTTGCTGCAAAAGGAGGGGGAGGGGTGACATGGCGATTCGGGGAGGGTGGGTGAACTTCGTAAATAGTAATTAGCAATTTCCACATTTCCTTATATCCAACGGTAAGAAGAGGATTTCTCAAGAATCTTTCATCAACGTTTGAATTCCCCGATGGCGACGAATTCGATTTCGTCTCGCAATCATATTGCCATCTATGGCTCGCTTAAGATCATCACTTTAACAGTTACAGCGACTTAATGTTATAACAAATAATACTGTGTCTGGAATATAGAATTATAATAATATAAATCATTGTGGTGGAGACGAAAGTATGTCTACAAATTTCATACACCGTGCTCGTAAATTGAACGCAATGCTTCAACAACGAGGATGCGTTCAAATCTAATCAAAGGTGCGCGACTTACGTAGCGACAGAACGGAATGTTGAATTGACAATTTACATTATAATAACAACAACAACAATAATAATCATCATCAATACGATAGAATGCAGTGACCGTAGCGCCGAAGTTTTCGCGAGTGAAAGAATTCGGTGTGGCGGGAACTTCAAACGTTCGAATACTGACTTAACTTGAAAAATCCTCTCGGAGTTTGTAGTGTAAAGACCTAGCCTTACCGGATGCACGCCGCCTTTAAGTTGCATCTCCGAATGACAGGGGGCACTAGTAAGAGTCAGTCCCCGGGCTATTGCTGTCATTCGCGAGAGAGTCCCCTAAGTGGCGCTGCGTAATGAGCGATAAGGTTAGGCAGATAAAGTGATAGTGTATAGAAAAACACGATGTACAAACAACTAAAGCGCCATCTAGGATTACTACCGGTCCTAACTGTGTAGTATCAGCGCTGTAATCTTTTTCTCCTTCCTCGTATCATCAGTTATATCTAAAGCTAATTCAAACTAGGCTGAGTCGACCGTCGACCAATGGCGACGCGACCTGCTGTGAGACAAATCCTCGTGAACTAACGAAATAGGGGTGGGGATCAACGGAAAGTCGAATTTCGAACTAACTACCCGTCGCCGCGATTTTACCGTAAAACGTTATAAAAA
Organism: Psilanteris sp. ZL-2020; assembly: GCA_022817085.1. Taxonomy (NCBI): domain Eukaryota; kingdom Metazoa; phylum Arthropoda; class Insecta; order Hymenoptera; family Scelionidae; genus Psilanteris; species Psilanteris sp. ZL-2020. The sequence goes on from JABFQC010002144.1 coordinate 12,762, forward strand.
ATATGTCTTTTTTGGGTTTTTTTGTTGTTCCTTCTTCATTTATAAACGGCGGAGGAATTGTCTCGTTGGCAGTCGCGTGTCGGCCATGTTATCAAGGTTAAAGTGTCAAAATTCGTAAATTATATCGACTATTTTGAAACATGAAATAATGTTCAACATCGATAAAGTATAAATAAAAAACGGTAATACAGCTGAATATAATTTGGCGGGAAAAGTAAGAACCTGATAAAATTGACTTAACTATGTTAATAAAGAATATAATTATAATTCCGTATAAACATTTTTTAAAATAGATGCCAATATTAATATTTAACGATTCATAGAACTTAAATTACTATTAATTTCATGACCCTTTAACCTATCCAAAACCGCGCCTTGGTCACGATAGCTTCCCTATGTTGTCATTCTCGCGTTCAAATCCGTCTAAGGATCGGTTCGAGTTCGATGACTTAATTCGTCGGCCACTACGAATATTCGCTCCCTGCGCGGTTCATTTCCTTGTTTCGATCATTTTGATTTCTCACTCTCAGTCTTGGTTTCTTTTTTTTTTTTTTTTTCTTATTTTTATTTTCTTCGGGTTACTAAACAAACGCACAACGAAACAATTTGATTAAATGTGATTGTCAAAAATGTATACAATATGAAATGTATCAAAATACGCGCCGTTATATTTGTACAAAGGTAACGCAAAGCTCTGGAATGGCGATGGAAGGTGGCGCGACCGCCGCGCCATCTGGAATGGTCGTCTGGAATCGAGATCGTATACACGTGTTCGTTGATTGGAATAACGCAATTTATCGTTTCTCAATTGATCGCCTTTGTTTCGCGCGACATGGGAGCGAGATGGCGCTGTCATCGCCATCGAACTCGACCGCAGAATAATTTCCATTTGCTTCCCTTTTCATTCTTATTTTATTTTTTTTCTTTTTTTCTATTTTTTTTATTCTTTAGTTACTTTGTCCTTTTGTTTCGTGCGTCTAAGAACGACAGGCCAGCTCTTCGTTGATCACGAAAATCCCAACATTCGAGAATTACACGAATTGAAAATAGAATTTCAAAAACTGTAACCTAGCGCTTAACAGTTCGTTTTCACCGTTCCTTCGTCACCGCGCACTCATTCGCTCATTCACTCAGCCATTCGCTCGCCAATTAGTTTAATGCATGCGTGTCACATTGGAAATCTGCGTTACTGTCCTTATTTTCTTGTTCATTTTCAATTTACCTAATTGCACTTATTCGACAAAACGAAACGCAAAACCGGACATCAGATGGCGTTTGGGTGGCCCCGGTAACGCAGGAGGTATACTTTCTTCCTATTCTTAACCGTTTCCCGTTACTTATTGTTTCAATTGTAGTTTGCCGCGGCCCAACATGAAATCATTACTTCCGGGCTTCTCGTTGAGCCGTGGTATAGTTTTGTTGTAAAAAACGTAAACCTCAAAACTTAGGCACAATTTGGAACTGCTTATTAGCCCTTACTTCTGTCTCATTCGTCGTATCAAATGAGTCGTGGGATTTTGCTTAACTACACTTTTCCTCCCAATTGCAAAAATTCCTTTAAACAATTTATACAATTAACTTTACAAATACTAATTATAATATTATAATTATAATCACATTTTTACACAATTTTTACATAATCTTTACATAACAACACCGTCAACCGTCGCAGCCGGTCATGCATGTACGTTTGAGGACGTATATATAGGATATACACACCCAAATGTATAGCATCACTACTGCTCTCTAGTTACTTCACCGCAACAAAATATCCCAATTAACTACACCCAACTCAAATTATGTATATTTCCTTAATTTTACAATTCAACGTACTCAACAGATTCCAATAACATCATCCAATCCGTCCCAATAAATCGACCCTCACCGAATCCCATTCAATCCCATTGCCCCTGTACAACACCCTCGTCGCACGAAAGTTCTAAACACAGCGATCCAGATGTAACACCGACGTAATTTATTACATCGAAGCATTCACCAATCACTGTGTTTAAATTTTCCAGCAACTCTGAATGGGATTCAATGGGTTTCCTTTTGAATCGCTCGCAAAATCCTCACGACTCACCGAGTGTTTTCACTTCCAGCATCGTGACTCGAATAATACCAAACGTGACGATATTGTGAGGTAGCTGACATTGAGCCGCCCCGGGGCCTGTCGAGCCGAACCCCCCGGTTGGTCTCGAATTTCGCACCCCCCACCGCCGCAACATCGAACTACGCTCCGTCGACGTATTCCTAAACCACGATTTTTCGCAACACGCATATATGTATACACAATACACCGATATCCGAATATGCTTTACACGTATATACACGTACACGGGAAACGGGCAAGCGCAGCTCGAGCCGGACAACTCGGGGAGTTTGGGTCCCGACGATCCGCGCGCCATCTGTGTCACCGCGCGCAACCATATAACCCCGCTGGAAAATTACCGCCTCCCGAAAGTGACGCGACTTTGTTTCTTTTTCTTCTTTTTTTTTAACTCTTTCTCTCGATCTCTTTCTTTCCTTCTTTGACAACGCCTGTAATTACAATATAGTATCGTAACCTTATTCGAATACACTAGCTTGGATTACAATATCTCGTGAAAAATATACATCAAAATTTTGTTACTTTTTTACATCACAGATATTTTAATATAATATATAATTTTTTTTATCATTATTTTAGTCCTTAAAAATTTCCCTCCCTCCTTTTCATCAACTAATTCCCTTTCTCTCGTCTCACGTTGCGTTTTCCCACACATTTTTATCCCTCTTTTTTCCCTTCCATTCCCGTCTCTCCCACTCTCAATCTCTCTTCATCCTTTTGTTTCTTTTTTCTTGTTTTTACATCTTTAATTCCACTTCTCCGGTTCCGCGACGTACCACAGAAACGACGGCCGTCCCCGATTATTCTCACTGTCCGCCGGCAGTGGCCTCCGATATAACTAGCCTCCCTCCCGCTATATCCCTCTGCTCTCTCTCTCTCTCTCTCTGTCTCTATCTCTCTATCGTCCATCGCTCTTCGGTATAAAAAAGGTGGCACTAGCTGCGCAGAGGCTTTCGTATACTCCAGTTTTGTTTCTACCCCGTGTTCGCTTGGATTGCGTTGACTTCTTTTTGCGATGCCCCAACCCCCCCACCCACCCAGATTTACAAAAATTGTGCGAAATCGAACAGTTCGTATACAATTTTTTCGTTTTGTTTCATATTAATCGTTTTTATTTTTCAACATGAATTTGAATCCGCTGATTCGCTCGGCGGACGGCCACTACGTTCCTTGAAATACACTCCCGTATATAATATATATATATATATATATATATATATATATATATATAAATATGTATATATATATTCATATGTAGAACTGCACCGATCGTTGAAACGAATCGTAATCGTACTTAATAACGACAGTCATTTTAGCGATATATCATTCGTGTAATAATATAATTTTCACATCTAACGATAAATTTGCCTTTTATTATAATTATTTATTCATTAATTGTTATTATTATTATTAATTTTTATTATTTTTTTCAGTTGAAAGAAGTTGACTCGATCCGTTTAGTATTGTTTGCCTTTTTTTCGTCGATTCTGGATTTTTGGTTGGTTACTTCAAATCTTTTTTTCAACGGAGAAGTTCGGGATTCGAAGGATGAGATAAGAGATGGCAGGTTACCATAATGTGTATTTAATGTATATGTATATATATATAATGAATATATATATATATATATATAATTTGTATATATATACTCGATATTTATATCTTCATTTTACGCCTGGGTGAACACTTAGAATGCGAAGTTTACTTTAATTTAGTTTACTTTATTATAACTCGTCTTCCTCTCTGTTTTCCCGCTTTCCTGAACTCTTCGTCTTTCACATCTTTCACGTCATCTTCATCGACTTCCTCTCTTAACTTACTCGTCAAAGTTCGAAAAAATCCGAGAACATGCATCCTTTTGCTGGGAAAAATTTAAACGATGTTCACATACAGTTGTGATAAATACTTGGAATGTTTTTTTTTATCTTTTACTTTTTTTGTATTTTTTTTTTTTTTTTTTTTTTACTTTTTTATATTTTTTTCTTACCTCCTTTTTTTCCCTTGCCTTTTTTTCCATAGGTTTTTACTTTAAAACAACACTCCATTACCTTGGTTT